>OMLI01018185.1:0-13496 GCA_900302605.1 Rondeletia loricata
AATGAAATGTATTATTATTATTATTATTATTATTATTATTATTATTATTATTATTATTATTAAACATCAAAGTATGTTTTCATATTTAACATTTCACGTTTGTTGTTTTACTCAGACAGAAGATTATTATAAGTATTATGAGTCAACTCCCCAATATGCAAATGAATAAATGAGGTGATGGTGCCAAACCATTTTCTGTCTCAGTTTGCTCTGTTTGCACTTCTGATCATCTTATTAATGGACTTTTGCACAATCATTTCATAAGATGCTAAATAAGTATGTTACAAATTAGGAACTAGAAAACCACGTTGAGAACCCAACTGGGATCTAAAAGATATCCATCAAATAAATTATGGTGAATAGTGTTCTGTGATATCAAAACACAAATAAGACTATTTTCTGTGCTAACACTTCCACACGCCATCTGTTTTTAAATCAACCAGTTGGTACTGGTTTTATGTGCCCAATTCAAAAGGAAGTGTGTGATTGACAGGGTTTTCACTTAGATCATTTCAATAGTATGAGATTGTCTCTGTGATCCAGTGTGTCCCACAGGTTTGAGGTTATTTGTGGTCTAGGCACGCTGCAGAAAGTGGAAGTGTGTACATGCTACACAATAAACACCTCTGATGTTATCTAGTCACTTTCAGGAATCTATTCATGCTCGGCCGGTTTGAGGTTATAGTTGGCCGCAACATTCATTCATTGATTTCCTTTATTCCTTTCCAGGGTAACGAGGGCTGGAGCCTATCCCAGCATGCATTGTGTGGAAGGAGGGGAAACACCCTGGACCGGTCACCAGCCCATCACAGGGCTAAGACAGAGAGACATACCTATTTAGAGTCTCCAATCCACCAGTTTTTTTGAATGTGGGAGGAAACTGGAGCATCTGGAGGAAATCCACGCAAACAAATCACAAATCAATTGTTCATTTGAACCATAATTTAAAGTGAACGAGTCCAATCAGTTTACCAATGGAACTGGATTTCCCCTCGGTCAGTGTCTATGGTCGGACGGCGCTCCGTACAGTCCTAAATGAGAACGAGCGTTCGGGACAAAGACAAATGTCATCTGCCTGTCTCGGCAATGACTTCAATGCTGGCTGGCTACTCTCCAAAGAAACGGGCTTCATCATCCACAGTCGCAAAAAAATCACAAATGCTCAAACTTCCGTGTTCATTCATTCACTGTCGTCCTTACTTGACACCCAAACGGCACACTACTCCATCTGTACTGATACGTTCAGTACGTTCACCAGTTCAGCTGCTAGTGTTTGGGTCAGTAGCTCAGTTGCTCAAATCTGTTCCGGTTTTTACACTAAATAACTGAACGGACACGACAGCAAGTTAGCAATGGCTGCTGAATCGGCCCTATTCTGCCAACGTGTTGAGTTTGTACAGCTGTATCCCAAAGTGCTGTTAGCTACAAAACTGTCATTTAAAAAAAAGGCGTGTCAAATGAACCGGTCCTGAATTGACACACATATGTCTGTACAGGGTAAACACAACGGAACAAAACGTTTTGTCAGGCAGAGTTCCTCAGTATAGATTCAGCAGAGACGTTAATGGAGCGAGCCTGCCTGACCGTGGTTTCCTCTGTCTACTTAAAACTACAATTCACCTCAAAAGTCAGTGAGGACTGTTTGCCATTCAGTCCACATTGATGATACTGGCAAGGATTGTGGCTCTGGATCCAGTGTCTGTTAGTAGGATATACGCTGGAGTTTTAAATCGATCTCATGAGTAGCGGAAGAAAAAGCAACTCTGAATTATATTTCCCACGACACGATCAATGTCTGGTCCCGGCGGTTCGGGAGCAGTGGAAGAATAATAAGACTGTAAGGAGAGTAAGGAGCGAGAAATCAGCACAGCTACTTTTCTTTAAGTGCAACAAAACGTTGTAAAATGAAAAGTAATGTCAGATGCAGCAGAACCAGTATCCAACCTGAGACCGAGCCAACTGGCGTACTGAGCGGTGTGCAGCCTCCATGTAAAATGTCTCCAAAGACACGTCAACCTCTGTTTCAAAGTCAAGAGCGTAGTCATCATGTGGTCATACCTCCCCCCCACCCCACATACACACACACACACACACAATAGAGGTCTATGAAGGTTACATAAATGGCTTAATGACGCCCCGCAGGAAAAGGGTCTCCCCATCTTTAGCTCGGTGACAGAATATTCATCAGCATGCCATCTGCTCTCCGTGCTGCAGAGCCAACTAGCAGGTGTGATGGCACCAAATTAGCAGACGTCTGTTTGAAGTACACACTGAATCAGCGTCTGATTCTGCTAGTGGAGTCTGTTCGTGCTCGTACAGAGGTTGCCGTGAACATCTGCTGCGTTCTACATCTGCAGCCATTTATTCACCCTTAGCTCACCAAAAACCTTTACGCTCAGTTAATTCCAAATAGCATTTCTGAAGCCCGAGCAAGTTTGAGCTGGACGATATCTTATTTTTCTCAGCTCGTTGAAAGCAAATTAAGTTTCACTCTCTTCCATCTTTCAGCTTTTCCCCCCGCTGGGCTTTTTTCCCCCTGGAACAGGGTACATATCGGTAGCGCCTATCCGTTTAATTGACGCCTGTGGGTGTACTCACTGAAGTGCAGATCTTATAGCCCACTCCAAAGTCAAATCGACACTGCTCATCCATCGAGTAGTTGATGCCGGGGAGTTCGGGCAGTTGAGGCCAGTCGTGTTTGAAGGGGTCATCCAGAAGACAGTCGTACGAGCTGTCGGGACAAAGGAGAGGTGACGCTGGTGGTAAACAATGTGTCAAAAACTGGACAGGAATTCAATATTTTCATCCTGACAGAGACGGCACGGTGACATTTGAAACTATTTAAAGTTTTGTACCGTGACGAATTCTAACCTCTCAAGTCTATTTCCTGACCTGTTTAGACTTTTGCAGTGAAATCAGTCGAGCGCCTCCATCAGCTGTATTCAGACTGGCTGGGCCTAGCCATGATATGGTGTGGTTTAATTTACTGCCTGATTAATCAGCCAACAAGCCAAAGAAAGTCAGGTTTTGAAAATAACAAGCAGATGCCATGCACCTGGAATCAACATTTCATTTCAGCACAATTTAGAGTTTTGTTGTTATTCTGCTCCAAATTGCCTATTCGGTCGAACATGCGTCACTTTGATACCTTTTACATATTAAAACTGAATGCCGCACAAAGCTTTCAGGGAGATGCAGTAAACAATTAAATCTGAAATCAATCACCGTTATGCATTTGTGTTTCAGTTTATGGACAGATTATGTGGCTGGCTCAGGTGCAGTAAAGCCCAGTTTAGCCACTAAACCCTGGTCACTGGAGACATACCGGTCTTTTGTAAGTGTTAAATGCTTTTGAATAGCTTAAGGCTTTTCTCTTTATCTTATCCCCTCTTGTCTCTCTCTCTCTCTCTTTGAAAGCTTTCATGTTCATGGTCTTACACTATAAAACCACAGTAACCTTATTGATTTTTTCCCCTGCACTGGATCCACTGAAATCCAGCATAATGTATGCCAATTGATTGCGCCTTGCCATTGTCATCTCCGTTGACACACCTGTCAATATTTTGGTGTATGCGCTCCACTGAACCTTCTCTATCACAAATTGATTACTTTACAGCTGAGTGAAAAACTCCATGTCTGTGAACTGAACACAAGCCATCGAGTCACGATCGATGCACACGCTGGCTACCTTTTCCATGCCTTTATAAACGCTGACAGTATTTTAGCGAGAGGAAAATACTTCATATAATGACGTTTGAGTGCTGTAACCTCGATGAAGAGAGTCGTGTACTTTTGTTATCGCCGCTTTAAAAACAGGTTAATGATGCCAGTTTCTCTACAAGTGGTACAAGTGATAATCAAAGAGAATAGTGTGGTGATTAAGACCTATGACTCTGCAGCCATATTATATCCTTAATCCTATCTACTCTGTTCACTTGGGTTGATACCCTGCCATCTACTTCCCACTGTCTCAGGAAAAAATGAAACGACTGACACTGCATCACGCCAACATGCTATAAAGACAGCTATGAAGTCTGTGCAACCAGGGACCGTATGCATAAAAGGATCTTAAACTGTAATATAATGTGTAAATACGGTCATGTCCCCAAACCAGCAATCGCAGACCAGCGTTCCTATTTTCACAAGCTGTATAAATACAAGCCCAGTTCTGCAAAATGCAAAATTAAAGTCACACTGAAATGAAAAATGAATGAATGAAGTTTTACACATCACATTAAGGAAGCAAGATGCCCTCAAAATGCGGTTTCATTGTGACTTTAACGTCTATACCCCCCCACTGTGTTGTGGATGTGAACAGCAAACGCAGGTTGAACTCACTGGATGTATCTCTTGAGCTCCTGTCCGCTGCACATGGACCAGTGGTAGCGATGGAAGGCCGCCTGCACCAGAGGGGCCATAACGCTTCCCATCGCCGTCTCGTCCTCGCAGCGGTTGCCTTGGCCGTCGTGCTCCATGCCCAATCTGTTCCCGCGGGCAGAGACAAGGTCAAGAAATATTTTTTTAAAACTGCAAGACGTCAAGATATGCCTCCCCGAGGAGCTTGTAAGCAAATAAGTCTTTAGCCCTCTCGAGATTAGTATTACCAAGAGAAGTCAGTTATTTTAGCAATTTCGGTGCCACACCTATGTGCATGTGTCACACAGCCTCACCCACTGTACAGCAAAACAGGTGAAACTCTCTACAAGTGGCTCCATATCAGTGTAAAGAGTGATGCTGCTCTGCCCCGCCACTGATTACATGGCCCCGGTAATAGAGATGCCAGGTGCGCTAGTCGGTAATTGCGTGAAACCCCAGGACGTCAAAGTTCATTCAAAATACAGTAGAGAATTTCAGTCTGAATTTTTACACTACGATAAAAAGGCCAGATGGTGTGAGGTGTGTGTTTTACACGGCTCCTTTGTGTGTCATTACGCAGCATTTATCATATCCTGCCCTTTTCCACAGCTGGTTCTCTTGTCCTACGGTAACGTCTGTCATTTGAAAACCTTATAAAGACAATTTTGGTGTATTTCATATTTTTTGCATGCTCTTTACACTTTCAAGTAAAGAGCATGCACGTCTTGCATGTCTTTAATCTGCTGAGTAAGTTGACTAACTGTTAGGTTTGAGAAAAAAACGTTAAGAGCCCAATGTATAGTTTCACAAATACATGGCATCAATCAATCTTAACCCATTAAGACCGGAAAAACGGACATTTTGGATATACCGAAGATGTGTTCGTCATCCTGGCAGCCCACAGCATGCCATGCTGTCTGAATGCACACAGTAGATATGTAGAGTGATATGAATAGTCTTACTGTACGTTCTGCACAGTCCTTGCACCGAATGTGAGATCCTGTTGCTCTGGTAACACACGCATCAATATATAATTATGTCACTAGATGAGTTGTCGATACTGTTCCAGTGTCACACACACATTTATTGGACTTGTTGATTTAAGTCATTTGATTCTGCTGATCAATTTAAAATGAACTGTCCTGGGATGAAGTAGGGGAGAGCGGGGTAAAATGTGACGGTAATTTATCTTCTTTTCAAAAGGACAAAAGCACAACTTCGCTCAACACGTTTGTGCGATGTGTGTGCGTGTGTGTGTGTGTGTCTATTACGACCTGTTCATGGTACTTCTCCTTTGTCAATTTGCTCAAAATGTCTCATCAGTGTCACTCTGTCTGTCTTCTGTTCTCTTTCCATTGATCGTATCGACTTCCCTTCTCACATTTCCTTGGCTGCTTTTTACATTACGTTACATTACATTACATTACGGCATTTAGCAGACGCTTTTGTCCAAAGCGACTTACAATAAGTACATTTTGTCAACAGTATTCAATCCGACCGTATATCACAGTCTTCGTCAGCTAAGCCTTTAATGGGAATAAGTAGGAATAAGTAGCATTCGCATTTTTTTAGATCCTCCATCACAGGTTCAGGCACATTAATCACTCTTCCTATATCTGTGATCACATTATTCATTTTGTGTGTGGTTGCCTAGAAACAAGGGGCGGCTCATTATAACCGCAGCATCAACTTACCCCTTTCTCCCCTAATGATTAATGGCAATGATGATCCTGACACTACTTCACGACATATTTGAGAAGTCACATTAAATAAAACTAACCATGGATAAATGGATAAATAACGACCATGAGCGTATGTGCTCATTAAGCTCGTAGTTCCCCAAGCACCGTCACAGCATCTATCTATCTATCTATCTATCTATCTATCTATCTATCTATCTATCTATCTATCTATCTATCTATCTATCTATCTATCTATCTATCTATCTATCTATCTATCTATCTATCTATCTATCTATCTATCTATCTATCTATCTATCTAACTATTTAATATAATTATACCTGTTTCAAAGTTGAAGCATTCAAGCATCAAGATTCAATAGTTTATTACCATTTCAATAAAACACTGATTGGAATTTGTCTTGTATTTTCAGTGCCATTATGAACCAAAGTGGCTTGTCTCTCAGTCAAATAACACAAAAAGGGTAAAAATGGTGAGTGCAGCTCTGGAAGGAGAACTGAAGTGTTCAAGTGCAGATGTTAAGCCTGCAGATGTTAAGCCTGCAGATGTTAAGCCGGGGGAATGATTCAGGCCTTTGAGAGCAGTGTCAACATCTATGATTTGCAGGGAGAAGAGCCACTTTGTTCAAAATTGGGGGTTTTTCTGTGATACTCTATTGATCCCTGCAGGAGAAATTCTCTTTTCACTTGCCCTCCTCCACAGGGAGGTCAAAGGTCAGGGTCGGCTACAGACTGATACAGTTAGTCCTTGTATTTGATCTATTTTGACTAGTTCCCCAGCAATGGGCATTTTACCTTATCGTTTTAAGCATGCAGTGGTCCAGCCACTCCTTAAAATCTGAAACTAGACACCTTGAATCTCCAAACTCCCATTTTTATCAAAACGTTTAGAGGAAGTTGTCTCCACTCAACGTGTAGCTTTCATGAGACATTTCAGTCTGGTTTTAGAACAGAACAGCGCAGAGACTGTCCTCATTTATATAGAAAATTACATTCTAATGGCAGCAGATCTATTTGAGTCCTTCTAGATCTTAGTGCAGCCTGTGACACTAAAGACCACAACATCTTGATTGATCGCCTGAATCACTGGGTTGGATCGCCACCTATCACAACATGTTAACATGGAGCACTGGAGCGAATGATCTACCAGGGACGCTCGGATGATTTTGGTGTCTATGTTCTCATCGCTTTAATAGGCAAGTTGAACAACGGGCCGATCAGACATTACCTGTGGGATTCCTCAGGGGTCAATTTTAGGTCCAATCCTTTTTTCTATTTACATGGTCCATCTTGGCCACATTATCTGTAGACAACTTAATGAAGACATATCAGAAATATTACTATTTGACCCCCATAATACCATAAACTTGATTCCTTACGTTTGACTTTACAGCTTTTTCCTACCAGTAAAGACAGTCTCCTAAATGAAGCCATTTCTTTTGCCCAGCAGTCTGGAGAACGTCACCCACGCTTTATTTTCCTCTTGACTCGACTACTGCAGCTCTCTTTACTGCTGCCTGAATCAAACGTCTCTCCAACGCCTCCAGCTTGTAAAGAATTCAGCAGCTACAGTTTTTATCACTGCTTCGTTTCAGGACTGACTTTAAGACTGATCACTTTTAAAGCACATAGGTTTTGGTGCCCCTTATCCCGGGGCAGCAGCCTTCTGTTCCTTCCTAAGTCTAGACTTCAGACTAAAGCAGACCAGCAGTCTCTCCCCAAGGATCTCCGCCTGGGAGAATCAGTGTCATCTTTTAAATCACTTCTTATGTAATGATGTTTCTCTCTCTCCACGGTTTGTTGGTATCACCTCACCCAGCGCCTGGATCCCACCCCCACCCTAATGGCTATGTCTTTGTATTTGACGTTGTCCTCTTCTTGTCCTGTGTAACCTTCTCTCTGTGTATTTGAAGTTATCAGTCCTAACTCTGCTTGACATACCCAAATATGCGTGTATGTGTGTGTGTGTGGTGTTTTGAGGCTAATTGTAACATGTACTGCAGAGCAGAAAGATGCTACAAAATGGGACGCTGGGTCATTTGAGTCATTATCAGGAAATGCGTATGGATATAATATATAGATATAATATAAAATGGTGCTTGAGGGCGTGTGCTTAATAAACAAACAATGAAATTCAATTAAGGAGAAGAAGCTTGCCGTCAAAACGCTCAAGGCTAATCTGCTTACATTGAGATCATAGAAAAAACGCCCAAGGAAGATAATATGTGCAGCCTTGGTATTACGTAAGGGGAAGGACAATTACTTTCCTTGCACTCCAATACAATGTCACCTTGGGAGGAGGAGTGCCTGCATTTACCTGTCCTTGGTAGGAGCTGCAAACATGCACACAAACAAAGAAGCAAACACACACACACACACACGCATAAGAACAGTAACCTACACATGTCCAGTCTCGTGGGCCACGACAAAGGCGGAGGAGAAGCCGTCTTCATGGTTGAGGGTGCAGCTGCGGACTGGGTGGCACATCCCCGTCACTGGAGCGTAACCTGGAGGATGCAGCAGATCAGGGAAGGAGAGATAAGACAACCAGCAAATCAAGTCAAACTAAATGTATTTATAAAGCGCTTTTAACGAAACGGATTCGTCACAAAGCGCTTCACAGAGCAACGAAGGGCACGAATACAATTAAACCAAGCTTGTGTGTGTTTGTTTACAGGTGTGTGTTTGGCTGTGTGCGTATGTGTGAATGTGTGTGTGTGTGTGTGTGGATTGTTGTGCCAAAATTAGTATCGCCTAAAAAAATTAGCGTGTCATCGTTTTTGTCCTCAGTGTGTGTTGTTGTTTTGCCACTTTACCGGTAGTAACCTACCAAGTTGCCTCCTGGTGAACGGATATCATGCTTGTTTGTGATCTTATTATCCCACAAGCGTCTCTATTGATTCTAGAAGGAAGTTGTTGGGCTGTACATCAGTCTACTCATCACGTATTAAAAGCGTTTCCTCCACGATAATTTCATTTTGCGGCGGCAAAACAACAAAACACACCGAGGACAAAATGAGGACGCACCGCCAGGAAAAGACAGAATTTAGGGAATATACATTTTGGCACAATACTGGTAATGCTAAGCTCAGTGATCGTGCCAATAAAATAAAGTTATGATTTGAGATGAATGGAGTGTGTTGTGGAGAAAGTCCTTCTATACTGTTGAGCCCACATTCATTATTCTCTGAGACTTCCTCTACTCGAGACTGTACAACTCTCCTCGAACATCAAATAAAACAACGTTTTATAGTCAAAAGAAATATCCGAGTCATCTGTCTTCTAATCAACACGTTTCACAGTTCAAAAGACGGAAGAAGTGAAATGCCTAAGAAATTAATAATCAGGGGGCAAAGAAATGCTCCTGTGTATGCCACAATTGACTTTCTCAAGTATGACTGATATGACCTCGCAATTTAGTCTGTCTTCTTATTTCTTTGCAAAGACGTTTATTATGGTGGATAGAGTTACGCACAATGGTCTTTCTCCCAGGTAACTATTTCAAGGCTCAGAGAATAATTTCATCGTTCATTAAATCAAAGAATAATATGAGGAATCCTTTTTTAATTAAAACCAAACAAAAGAGACGGAGCTTCCAACAGAATCTTGCAGCTTGGTCTCTTGGTGTTTAGATGTTTTCGTACTTAGGTAGATACACTGAAGGTTTAAGTTTTGCGACGGAGCGATCTTTGCAGAGGATCCAATGTGATCCAGTGGGATTTGCCTCGGGTTTAGTTTATTTCTCTGGTGCTTGATGGATTAGATTTCCTATACAGGGAAGACAGAGCAGGCATCTTTATTAACAAGTGTTCCTTTACATTTCTTAAATTTGGTCACACGCTTTTGTTTATTTCAGCCTGTAAAAACGATTTCATTTCAAAACATGTCACACTCCAACAGCGGCGCTTTAATGACATGTGACTCTACGCTGATCACAATCCAACACTGGGCCAAAGAAAGCCTGCAGAGAAGTAAGTGATTGTTAGATGATTTCCCCACAGACTCCACTGAAGTAATTCTGCCTTTGACTAGTTAAGTCCTGCAGGAGGCCTTGAAGTCAATCGTCTCCTGATGCTCCTGATGGCATCAAAGGACTCTGAGACAGGTTGGTGTGAGAATTGTCTTCGTTGACTGATTTTTAGACAAAAGGTAGCAAGCTAGATTATTTATCTCTATTTCTCCCTGTGCCTATAGATTTAGGCTGGAAATTGATGTAACACAGTATCCCTATTTCATCATAAATCACTTTGTATTCATTCGTAAGTCTGCAATACAAATAGTCTGATAGTAACCATGACAATAAGTGTGATGAGCCAATCCCTTTTTGTCTTCACCTTTGGGGAATACGTGTTGGCTAAGTGTTGAGGGAGGAAACAGTGGAAGCTGTTTGCCTCATACTACGATCAAATGAAAGGGAACTTCAAAAGCTCTGCTTTTTCTACATCAAGTGACAGAAGGACAGAAATGCATGCAAATGAGAACATACAAGCGAGGAAAGGATTCCTGACCTTCCAATGGAAACATATGACAATGTCATTATGCCATTATAATGAGCATTTTTAGACATTACACAATACTTGCTTGTGTTGCATCCTAAATGTTCCAGTTCAGAACTGTAATGGGGAGAGAAGGTAACTCATGGGTCATTCTTGTCTTCTAGTAAACAGTCCTTTACATATGAGAGTAGCTGGAGAGAGGTGAAGTAAAGATAGGAGGATTTTCCTGTATGGCAAGTCTACCAATTACAGGTAGCAGGTTTACTGGCTCAAAAACTGCTAGTATCCGTGTCTCAAAACCTTTCATTCAATTATATTCCAGTGTTGAGATGCAATACTTATGCAGGCATGCATGGATTACCAATTAGGCATGCAGGGCATGGGCCCCGGATCCCCAGAGCACTAAGGGCCTCGGAAATGTGATATCTCACTAAATATTCAAGTCATACAGCCCTTCATCACAAGCATGTCTCAAAGGGCTTTACATACCATACTACATCAAACAAACTCACACTCACGCCTATGGGCAATTTAGAGTCCAGTCCAACTGACCTGCATGTCTTTGGACTGTGGGAGGAAACCCACGCAAACACGGGGAGAACATACAGACTCAACATACAGACTCCACACAGAAAGATATGAACCCAGGTCCTTCTTGCTAACCACTGAGCCACCGTGCCGCCATTTGGATTATGTGCACAATATCAGGTGAAAGGGTCCCTGGGCCAAAAACGTACATGGCCTCGGACACAACGTACCTATTAATATGGGCTCCCTTAGTCTACCACAATTTCTAGTGTAAAAAGGCTCAGACAGACTTCTTACAGGGACGCAGTCGCTTCTCTTTATTGATGCAGTAGGTTGTTGCACGTTATCTCATATCATGTATTGATCCCTCAAGGGGAAGATTCTCTCTTCTCAGCTCGGGGCGCGGTGTCGGCCTGTGAAGTGCCCTGAAGCAGGCGGGGTTAAGTGTCTCGCTCAAGGGTTCTCTTAGCACTGCCCTCCGCTTGGGGATGACCTAACTAACCACGAGGCGATCATTTCACCCCGGTGTCATGCAGTCCGTTTGTCAGGGAATGGATGCGTACTTTTTTTTGTTTTGTTGCAGTGGCCAGCTCATTGCCACACTGACTGCTTTAGATTCAGGAGCCAAGAGGGAGAATGTCAAGGATACCTATTATGAAACCGAGCCTGTATAGAGCCAAGTGTGTCTGCAGTGCGTTCATTCTCTGTATCTCCTACTGTATACATTTGTTGTGGGTTACAACTGTAATTCCATTGCAGGACTAATTTTGATCAGAACAGGCCATGAAATCATATATAACATGAAGATGCAGTGGGGCCCCTAGGTGGCATAATCTGTCTATACATGCAGGTGGCAGAAGGTTTCGACCAGTAAATGCTGCACCTCAAGTCATGAATAGAACAAGATGGAAGCTGGCCTGAGACTGGCAGCAGTAGTTTCTACTTGGTAGACTCAACCCACCGGTAAATGATAAACCCGTGAGTAAGACCCTACACAGGCGTGTAAGGCTTGCTTCATGCTTGGCTAGACACGCGGGACTCAAAGAAAATCCAATTCCAGTCCCTGTACCTTTAGCTAAGCATGGCCTTGTCTGCGCTCGTTGCTGTAATTGACCTTCTCTGGTGCTCGTACCAGTTTAGATAGTGATCCGTCTCCTTACACCCATGATACCTTGTGTTTTGGGGTTGTGTCCTGTAGTTGGTTCAGATTACGTTCTCAATCCTAATGAACAGCAATGCAGGTTTGCTTGGAAGAGGACCGAGACGCGGCGCTCTTGGTGCGGTCATTTGGTGCCACTGGAATTTGAATGCCATTGTTCTCACCTGGCCAAACCAACCCAACTAAAGAGGTGAACGCTCCAGAGTTGGAATAAACCGCTCCAAACACGCCTGCCGTGTACGCACCCTTGTCACGTAAAGTAAAGCGTTTGGGACTTTTCTTTTGTCTCCTCACAGATCAATGAAAAAGTAAATGCAGCTGCTGTTCACGGGGGCAGATATGGCATGAAGCAAGCTGAACGGGTCTTTAAATGAGCACACAGATTGGCTCTAGCTGGTTTGTTGTGATTGTTTCAGTCTGGCTGCTGTGGGGAAAATGAGCAGGAGGGCAAGCTGTCAATATCTGCAGACAGTATAAATTGCCGTAAGCCTCCAGCTTCTCCAGGTCTGCATTAATAACAGTAGGAATTGAGGAAAGGTCCCAGAGAATGAAACCTCGACACACATAAACACCACACACACACACACACACACACACACAATTTGAGTCCTGTGCTGGAATTTAGTGTCTCTGAGCAGCGTTGCTGATCTAGAATGGGATGGTCAAGTGTACTTTGTCATGGTCAGTGAAGGTAGGTCAACACTTGTGAGTGGAGTCCTGGAGCAGCTGGCTGAATCAATAACTTGTGTTGTGGATTAGATGTGAGTGTTGCTGAGTGTTTGCTAGTCCAAGATGCTCACCTGCTAAAGCCACAACGTTTTATTTATGATGGTGAATCAGTGGCAGATAATCAAGATGTTAATAGTTGATGTTAATGTCCATGTAGAAACACAGTATTTCCACAGCGTACACTGTGATGAAGAGACAGGTGTACGGATTCTATCTTTATCTCTGGACATTTCGGCCTGCAAAGTTTTCTCAAGACCAACAAATGCAAATCGAAATTACACCCAATTCACTAAAACGTCGCAAAAGCAACTCCCGCAAATGATTGTGGTGCATATAAGATCTTTTGAAAGGTGGCATCAAGACTTTGAGATTTTTGCCAAAATGTCTGCTATCATTGCTGCAAGACGTGGGCATTGTCTCCAGCAAGTCAGGGAGCAAGGGAGAGAGTGTTCCATCCTACAATCTCAGATAAGAGAACGCTCCAATTATAAAGCAGCTTTATGGTGGCAGCTCGGTGGATTAGTCAAA
>OMLI01018186.1:0-11105 GCA_900302605.1 Rondeletia loricata
GGAAATCACAGTATCTGAGAACCGAGGCTTTATAATATCATGTCTGTTGCATGCATGTTGTGTCGTTTTAAAAGCTGAATCCATTTGTTCATTACACCCAGACAATAGTGACTGTAAAGAGTAGAACAATATTCAATATGACCTTGCCTTTGGCCCCTTCTTTAGTGCATTAAAAAAATGTCATTGGGACAAACTTTCAATTAAGTTCAATAGTGCTTTATTGGCATGACAAAATGTGCACATTTGTATTTCCAAAGCGTATAAACAATAATATGCCAACCCTGTTACTGTCACTCACACAATTGTTCGAAAGTGATTTCAATGCATGTTTAGAAAAAAATTAACATTTTCTTACAAATTAATTGTCACTTATTTTGCCATAATATTCTGTAAAACAATAGTTATTTAATATAATGCCTTTTTACTTCAATAAAGTCATTACATTTGGGTTGAGCACCTTAAAGTGTTGCTTTCCTTTTAAAATAAAAACTATTATTGAAAGAATGTCCCTGTTATTTTAGAATATAGAATTGGTCTCCTCTTCCCCTACACATATAAACTAATATTTGCATCCCATTTGGTGAGGTTATGACATTTTATCAAAATATAAAATAATATAAATATAAAGTAACAGGGTTGATGTTTGAGTTAAAAGTTTGACGGCAGTAACGGGGTTGATTGGACAGAAGTAGTTAATTTAAAATAATCACCATTAAACTGCTGTATTACTCATTTTTTATACAATATTTGAATAAAGGCAGGGACCCAAGTAATAAATGCTAGATAAAGCATGCACAAATATGTTTAATAACATAATAAACTTCAAAAAGCATGACTCTTCACTTAATTTAAACAGTTTAAATGCTTAGTAGTTGAGACGGGTAAATTATAAAACTAATTGAGAACCATCATTTGAAAACTAACACGTACAATAAAAACGGATGAATCATACAATCCATTAGGGGGAACTGCATTTTAAAACAATGTTCTGCTACAGTAAAACAACAACATTTGCTAATAGCGCTTTAAAGAATTAGTATTCATTTTTGAAATAAGAAAGAAAGTTGTGACCTAATGTAAACAATAAAAAAAATGAATCAGAAACAGAGCACATTAATAATAATAATAATAATAAAAAATGTGGCCCCCAGGTAAATCAGGTAAGTATATCACTCGTTTTCTTTTCACAGGTAAATCAGGTAAGCATATTGTCTTGGCTCATTTCACAATTCAAGCTGCATTCATGAGTACAGAATGTGAATTATACTTGTGTGGCTGCCATATTTTGTCTGATTGGAGATTAAAATGATATTTGCTAATCACTAATATCTACAATATTTAGTCACATGTTTAGTTTACTTTATTCATATTTACTTAATAAATAGCTTTACAGACTGTTTTCTAACAAAATGTCAACCCTGTCACTGTACATTTCATACTTTCAAGCTTATATTGGACATCACTCCCCATGTGATGAAGAACATGGGAACACATGGCATGCATTTATTAAATAACTTATTAATTTATACAATTCATTGTACATATGGGGGAATACATAAAGACCAATGATGCTCCATATTGTACATCAGTAAAAGAGGCCATTTAGTTGCTATTGATTTACTGTACAGTACGTGTCTGAATAATAGATTCAGCCCATTTCCCTGGCCTCAAGTCAATCACAGCACCGTATTCTGTGTTTTCCCTGGCTCGGTTCTCTCTTTTCACAAATCCCATTCAGCTCGAAGCCATCTATGGAGAGAGAAGAGGGATGAATATCTTCTATTCCACTCAATCTTTATTTTTAGTTTTGAGTAGACTTACAGATGGCCTACATAAAACTGAATGGGGCTTAATTTTAACAGCAGGGCAGAGAATTGGCCAGCGCGCCATTGTGTGGTCTCTATTATGGGAATATGGGGAGCCCAGTAATAAAGTCTGTCCCTCCCTGTCATGATTTTCCATGATGATTTCTGAAATGGGTTTGTCCTTAGAGTTTGTGGCTACGCTGCCACACAGGCAGAGGTTACACCTTCTAAAGAGGTGGTACAATTGTTTGGCTGCTGATATTACATCTCATTCCCAGACGATTCATTTTCCGCGGTCCGTCGCCCAATTCCATCTGTTTGAGCCTTCATCTAAATTGAAGAGGACAGGAATAAAGTTTGAAGAGGAAGCGTTGAGAATTAAAGTGGAGATTTTATAGGAGCTCTCCCTGTAAAATCAAATTAACAAGCCACATGGGATGTTCATAAGACTAAGATGACAGGAATATGAATCAGTAAAATGTAGGATTATGAATTAGAAGGTGTCAAATTGGTAACATACCAATCCGTTAAGTATGTTGGATATAGTGGGATTTTTTAGCGCAGACTCACATCTAATTTTGCCCCCAGGATATTGAATGCCAGTCAATGTATCCCTCCAGTTCTGTGATTATTTATTGATTAAATTTTTTTGGACAGCACATCTACTTGTCTTCAAAATCCACATAGCCTATTTCTATTTGTGTCCTCTAGCTTTCCTCTAAGGAAGGACTCCCATTGTAGCCCTATGGTTATGGTTATCTCCCATTCTCCCAGACCAAACAACAGCAACAACCAGTCTCCACTTCCTGACACTGACATTTTCTCAAGGTGGCAGGTTTCCTCACAGCTGAGTTAATGAATGTGAAGTGCTCGTACCCCCCACTAAGGCATCTGCTGCGCGAGGCCTGCTACAGATGGAGAAGCAGACAGAAAACAGCTTCTAGGCTTACTGTTTCAGAGAACATTATTAAGGTTTCCTTTGCCCTCTACAACTCCCATCCACCCCTTCCTTCACTATCTCAGGTGGTTTAATAATAACACACTGATAGTAATCCAGGATTACACATGGATGATCAGCAATGAAATGTGTACAACACTCCCATGAGTTATAAGAAACATATCCCTCAAAAAAATCAGCAGATTTCGCTGTCTTAAGTTGATCTACATAACAGCAAGGCATACACAGTGAGTCTTTCTCTAGCTAATCCTGCTATTGTGACAGGTCACTGGATTTATCCACCATCATCTTATGGTGAGAGAGTTTAAAGGTAAGAAGAAATCCCTCATTTTTATTCACTGAATGTATTCTCCAGAGAGAAGTAGATAATGTAAATTGCAAATTTACATCTTTGATACTTCATAGAGAGAGGTCTACTGAAAATCATAGTTCACATAACCAGAGATGGGACCAAGTCACCCTTCCTGGAGTCACACGTAAGTCACAAGTCATGGTGAAGCAAGCCAAGTGAAGATGTAGGGTCAAGCCAAGTGAAGACATGAGGTCAAATCAAGTCGCGTCAACTTTAGTTTAAAGCTATGAACATTTGTTTTTAGAGTGTATGGTACAATGCTGAATAATATATTGAATTCAAACTGAATGTTATATGAAAGAATACAATATTTTTATCACAAAGATTGCAACATGGGCATTTAAATTTTTATAACACACACAATCAATCAGTGAAGTAAGAGAGTGGGAAGTGTCTGGTAGACGTAGTTTGAAATGTCGACCCTGTTATCGTACGGTCCATTTCCAAGGGTGGAAGCCACTCATTACATTTACTTCTGTTACTGTAATTGAGTACTTTTTTAAAAAGTCAGTAATGTTACTTTTACTTAAGTATGTTTTTGCTGAAGTATTGTGCTTCACTACATTTTAAATCACATCCATTGCACACAGTACACATTTTGTGTCTCTCCATAAGCATCAGACACTGGATCATTGTAAATTGACAAATTGTGGAGCGATTCACAGTGAACAGTTAGTCAGCAAAGAAGAGAAGAGTAATCTGGCTTTACTTTGTTTGAGCACTTTTTGTAATTTCCAAATTTTCCAATTAAAAGAATCGAGTTTGACCTCGGTCCTTTTAGAATTGCATTACATTTTATTCTGAGTACATTTTAAATGAGCTACTTTTAACTTGTACTTTTACTAGCTTTTTACACCAGTACTTTTACTTCTACTTGAATAAAATATCAAAGTAACAATACTTCTACCTGAGTGGGACATTCTATAGTACTCATTCCACCACTGTCCATTTCCTTCCCTGGCTCCTACTTGCACTTCTCTATCATATGAGATCACTGTGGGGACACCTGAACGTTCATGGCATCTCTTGTCTGGGCACTGTGACTTTGACCCTTGCACTCCTTATGTATATATATAATGTTGGTAATGTGAGAATATAAGATGCTATGGTGCTGCTGTCCCTGGAGCTGGAAGGGATTCTGTGTCTTGCTCAAGGACACTTCAGCAGGGCGGACACTTGGGGTCAAGGGAGATCAAAATGGGACGTTCTGGTTACAGGAAAGTCTCCCTAACCACTAGGCCACTGTGCTTCCTTAAATACTGGTGTACTGAGAGTGAATTGCGTTCTGTCCTTCAGTTAGCATACCAGACCACAGAACTGTCTGAGAATAGCCATGTGGAAGGCCCCCTCAGGACCAAGATGGAGCGTGGCGGTGGGCTTGGGTGTCACCAGTGGTTATGGGACAGGAGAGAAGGTCATAGAAAAGCATTGACATCTAAGGGTGTTTCCCCCCTCGTTGTTCACAATGGTCCGTGACAGCGTTGAGAGATGAGTGCAGGAAGTTCACAAATATTTCACCTTTAGCAGAAGTGTGCTGCACTTCAGTTTTCAATAGTCCATAGCAACAAGAGCCAAGACCGGCACTTCCAACGCAAATCTGTGTAGAGCTACTGCCTTACAAAACATAAGTGCCATCCATGGAGGACATCTGAGATTTCCATCTTGAGAGAAAGCAGCATTTCCCCTCAAACATCAGCAATACGCTTTGACTGAGGCGCCTAAATTGTACCTTTTTACTGTTGATAAAACAGATGATTGCTACATTTGGCCAGTTGTTGTATTAGAACGGTCTGTTCTTGACCTTTTCTTGTTAGTTTCCCAGCGTCTACGGGACAACACAATCTAAATGCTCCGATAGGGCCTCTGAAGATTTCTGCAACACATCAGTGAAAAGTGGCAAAGTCACTGAAGAAGGGGAGAGAGAGAGAGAGAGGGAAAGAAAGAGAGAGAGAGATTGAGACAGAGAGACAGATATTGAGAGATTGAAAGACAGAGAAGGAGAGAACAGAGAAAGCAGAGAGCGAAAGAGCGTGCACGTTTTTTGGCAGAGATCCCAAAAGCATTGCACATCGCCACAAGATTAATTGAAGCCGTTTCTATTTTTATTTTTTAAGTGTGTGAATTACCTCCAGATTATAGAGAAGCAGCTGTTCACCCACTTCTCTGTAGTGAGGCTGTGATTATGCATGTTCAAGTGACAGCCAATACAATATCTACCGCTTGTTGACAGTTCTCCTTCAGTTCAAGTCATGGAAAGACAAAGCCTTCATGCCTTTTGGATTTGCTTTCCATTTCACAAACTTTCACACATTTGCATAATAATTAATACAAATCAGACACAATAATTGCAACGACAAAGAAATATTTATTAAATCTTTTTTTCTCTTTTTTTTTTTTGTTAGTCATAGCTGCTCCAACACGTGTATTTACAAACAATGGCCTTTTTGTAGAAAATTCTAGTGAGGAATTGAGCATGAAAGGGGGGCATGAGAATAGCCTAGAGAAAAAGGAGGGAGGGTAGACACAATGAATAGATGTATCCTGGGGCAGAGGAGAGGAACGAGGATGGGGGGATGGGACTGATATAGGCACAAGGTACGGTTACTACATTGTTACACTTAAAAACGATGTGCAGTTTTTGACACGTTTTTGAAAAGTAACAAAAACCTGTCCCAATGCTAGATGCACTGACATGTTGAAAAGGACACATCCTTTTTAAGAGTGTACAGAGGATGTAGAATGGACACTGCGGACTTGGAACAAGCATCTTGGGCAAGGATAAATAGGAAACCAGGGACACAGTGGCGTTAGCTTCAGGCTACATGGAACCAGAAGAAGAAAAAGTGTCCTTATAACAAACTCCCTGCCCTCCTTGTAGCACAACTTGTTCAAAAACAACATGGAACATCATATTCAACATGGAAAATTGACTCAAGTTACCCCAATTTCTTCTGTTGCCACAAACAAACACATTGCAATCAAGCTTCTATACAAATAATAGTCATTGCATCTCCTGAATTCAGCTCATACGACATTACGGTGCTTGCTACTGTAGCTTGGCTTGAAAACAGTTGACGGTGAAGATTAGCGGAGACCACAAACAAAAACAAACCACGTACAAGGACTCATTCCGCACCTAAAAGACATTTGGGATGCATACAATACTATAAGTACAAGACTGGTAAAAAGAGAGTGGGGGAAATGGGGGATTTATTTTTCTGGTTCTTGAGATGGGCATGGAAATACATCACTTGTTTCTCCAGGCCCTTTAATGCGCATACTTGATTGCAACCTAACCCCACTGCATGTTTGATATGTGCCAAGTTTGCACAAAATGTTTCACTGCACAAAGAGTATCTCAGATTTACAGATAGGGTGCAATGTTGATCCTGTTTTTTTTCATATAAAAGACATAGAAAATGAAATAAAGCATTTTTTTCATATCAAACATCGACTTTTTTCTCGCTAAGAACATGAATAATGTGTCTCAGTTAAAACCCTTCAAAAGAGGTGTGAAAAAAACTATCTAACACTGTATGTTACATAGACTAATTGTTGGATACACAGTATCCAGGAAACAAGCTGATTTGTATTTCCCATTGTGGCATGGCTGGAGTCAGTGACAGTGGATTTCTACTGTCTGCCCTTCTGGTTAGGCAGAACTCCGATGAGCAGCTACTGCAGGTAGTAGCGTGTTTTTTTTTTCATTTGGCAGTGAGTGAATGTTAAGGTACTGGTGTTGCCGAGAGTGATGGGTGGAAAGGATATGTTTACCCTATGTTCCTGCGTTTTGAAAAGAACATTACTATTGATCTCAGCAGGAGCGCTACAAAGCTTCACAGCTCTCTCTCTCTCTCTCAGGTCCACTAGTGGTAGAATTTCAGTTTGCCACGGGTGAACAGGACACCACTCTCTCTCTCTCTCTCTCTCTCTCTCTCTCTCTCTCTCTCCCCTTCCTTTTTTCCATCTCTCTTGGTGGTCGATTTTTTCATTCCAGAAATAACCAGTATGAGGTTGCCCCCGGTGTATGGTCTGTACAGACGCCACTTTACACGACATCAAAGGGGCCAACAAAATCACATCCAACCCCCCGCTACCACGGGGAAACCTGCTCGCTAACTTGGTCACTGTCTGAATCAGCGCTAGCCACAGAAAGGTTGTGCTGCTTTATTTGGGGAACAATACCCCGATCAAAATGACTCAACTCAAATTGCTTTAACTCACGTTAGGCATGGACACATCCCTGAATTTTGTAGGAAATTTGCCTCTATATACAATAATTGTAATCATGTTATGACAGTGATTCACAAAAGCAATAGTGAATAGTAACACAGACCGACTTATACACCAGTGTCACTCATTATGACAAATTCGAAACACAAATACAAATATTTTATGATTTCTACACCCTGATAGCACATCAGAGTTTTTCCTGGACTCTGTTAAAACAATTAAAATGATCCACTTAATTCAGCGCTCAGTCGATATAGAAACAGATATTGTATTCAGTGTACTGTATGATTGTATCAAATGAACCCTGCGTAATATGAACGGACTAAATGGAAAACGGTGGTAGAGTGTGTTTTTTTATTGCCTTTCTACTGTAGTTACAGAGACTAAACCAGAAGAGGAAAAGCACAAGGACTTCACAATAAATAGGAAAATACATTTGCCTGGCAAAATACCATATCAACTTCTACACTCCTCTCAAATATTATACACCCGTGTTGGCTGCTACACTTGAATTACGTGATTCATAAAAATAAAAAAAATACATTAATCGATCATTAAATCACCCTATCCAGACACAAAGTACTAAAAGATGAGTGCTTCTTTTAATTTTCTCTTTCTTTCCTCTTGAGGGCTCCACCATGCACAGCAACAAATCCAACTCCTTTCACCTGAGAGGAAGTCTAACTCATCAAAGGCCTGCCCCATCCCCTCGGCAACAGTCTCCTAGCAACAAGTGTCCTTCTTTTTCCTTCCCATTGGCCCGTATGTGTGTAATCATCATCATTAATGGATTTTTGTTACAGCTAACGGCTGATCACATCAGTCCCAGAACTTCTTCACACTCTCATACTCTTCCACTGTGATATAAAGACGTGATCATATTACATGTCAGGGTTATGTGATGTTTCTGATGCACTGAACACAGAATCTGTTTAGACTTCATCTGTGTAAACTTTGAGGGATCCTGCTGTGCTTCTTTGCTGTTCACGCTGAAGAGTATTGATTGTGCAGTTTGCGCACTCTGTGTGTGTGTGTGTGTGTGTGTGTGTGTGAGAGTGTGTGTGTTTCTTTGACAGAAATAAATGTTTAATATCTGCACACTGTGAATGGTAGTGGGGGCGTAGAGGTACAGTAAGACATCCTGCCTAACTCAGTGGGACACCCTGACCATCAGCATCCACCGGAAAGTTCAGAATCACACTAATTGGCATTTCACTTTCCAATGTCACAAACAAAGAAGGCTTCCCCACAGAAGTCCCTCTCTCTCTTTCGCTGAGAGAGAGATTGTCAGTGTTATTAAAAGTGCTCCGTGGGGGAGGGGTTGCAGGGTAGGGCGCCTGTGGTCCAATCAGGACAGTCTATTCCTAGAAATTCCTCAAACTAGGCGCTATAAAGACATGATGGCCGCCAGGAGGAGGAGGGCAGAGCCGAGCAGAAGGATGGAAGCCTGGCGCCGTCCCACGGAGTTCACATCTCCTCGAGAAGGCTCGGCGGACTCGTGACTGGTATCGTCTGCGTGGAGGGACGGTGGGACGATAGGGACAAACGATGATAGGAATTAAAAGAAGTGGAAGAATCATCATTCACATGCAACAACTAAAACATTCATATGTGAAATGGAATAGTGGTTTTGTCCATTTTCTTGGAACAATGAGGAAATCAGACACTGTGAGGTGGATCGTTTGTTATGCTCTGGCACATAAACACATGGTTGTATAAGTGCAGGCTAAATGAACACACACACACACACACACACACACACACACACACGCACACACATACACACACACATTATTTACAGTACAGTCCTACAAACCTCTAGGTTCTAGGGAATTGTGGATTCTCTCATCAAAATCGACCCCTTCCTGCACGGTCCCAGAGTTTTTCACACAATTGTCTGCAAAAGAAAAGAGGAAAGAAGAGATGTGAAGATTACAGAAGCCAAACGTCATTCACTTGAAAGCCTGATCGCAAGCTAGTGTAGACTACAATGGAAAAGAGGAGAATAAAAGGAATAGAAAAGGAAGTTCCCCTCACTTGCAGGCCGGACGAACACTTTCAGTCGAAGGCATTTTCTTCTTAACCTGTCATCAACGGTGGAGGCTGTGAAAACATTGCGTAGCATTAGGAACAAAACACTTCCCACAGTTATGTACACATTTTCCATTTCAAAATCCCATACATATCACTCAACACCATGACAATATGCAGTCACACACGTATCAGGATTATGTTGATACTTTTCCAGATGATGTGTGCAATTCCAAAACTTTTCAACCCGTGGAAATGATCAAACTCATTTTGGACACTTGTACAGACTTTTGAAGGATCCCTGTTTCATTCTTCAACAGACTAGAATCAGGAATCTTCTGTGTAGATCTAATTGATCTAATTTTCATTTTCTGTCTAAGTCATAAAGTCAAAAGTCATTATATATTTGAAACTCAATCATCTATTTTTCAGGTTAGGGATAGGCTACAATGTAACAAACCATTTTCACACTCTATCCAGTGACAAAACCGTTGTGACTTGTTATAATGTGCATGCAAATCACCACCAGAAACTCATATCTATATTGGCTACTGGGTGAGAGAAAACATGTGCTACTCAAATTTCCATTAGCTTCAAATAAAACAAGCACCTGCCTCTACAGTTTCTATTTCCAGTCCACATTTGCAACTCTGATTGGTGCAAAGTTCTTTCACCACCTGCAACTGGAACTACAATTGGCTGAATACTACAAATCATATTTTTGCAATCCCATTACATGTAATCCATCACTTCCCAACATCCACAGGCTCAGGTCTATAAACACCTGCCTTCATTCACACAACATCAGCTCCTGACTAGAAACCACCAATCTGACAAGGCCGTTTACGTTTTCGTAAACAAAGTCAGGGTCACCCAGATGTTTCTATTTCTGGTTCTAATTTGGAGACAGGCAGTCATTTCTGGAGACGTGTGACATTCTATTATATTCGCCTACAAATCTAATTTCCCGTGTTTCCCTGATTGTGAAAGACAGATACAAAAAAACATTAATTTATGTTGTGATTGTTTTGTTGAGCTAACAAAAGCAATTTGTTTTCAAGTAGTGCTGGTCACAAAGTTGCTAATAGAGCGCTGAGGATGTCTCCAGCTGTGACGAGCCACGTGATTTTTTGCATGCATTTCTTTTTTTGCAAGAATCCTATTTTTTCCTCTGGTCTTCTCTACCCCACAATAGATTTTCTCTCTTTCCCAGAGTGCTCCTTGTGGGCCCCTATACCCCGACCTCTGTCATTTCCTGTTGCCTGCCAAGTCTCTCAAACTGCTCTTAATCTGACCACACACACACACACACACACACACACGACGCTCCCATATCCTTTCACCCAGATACTCCATTGGATTGATTCTGGCACAGCAGTGAATTCCTGATAAAGGTGAGCCTTGTCAGTATTTCCACCGTCGCCGGCGACTCAGGCTCTCATTTCAAAGGCTCTTATCAGATGCCGGGTGGCTATGACACAAGATAAAAATCATCTTTAGAACTTCATGATGAGAGTTAACTTAGCTTAACGAATCTAATCGTAGCTAATGACTGCCTCGGAGAGGATTTGATTTGCTATTTTATTCTGAATTCTTATCATTTTGGTGCTGGCTAAGACCTCTTTGGGGGGCGCCAAAAATTCCTCGATGCAGAAAAAGTCCTGCTTATTTTCTGGACAGTTCTTTGGCCAGTTCAAGGTTCTTAGCCAGGAAAACAAGCGAGTCA
>OMLI01018195.1:0-18686 GCA_900302605.1 Rondeletia loricata
ATTTGTTTATAGACGCACACACACACACACACACACACACACACACACACACACACACACACACACACACACACACACACACACACACACACACACACACACACACACACACACACACACACACAGGCATACGTACACAGAGACACACATACACACTTTATATTCTTGCTAGAAAACAAATAGATAGAAACAGATCAGCAGATCACAGCTGTAGCATATTAGTACAACATAGTAGTAACAACATAAAATCGTATTTACACAATAATTACCATAGTTTCCATTGTTCTAAGGTCAATATCAAAGGAGGGGGGTCTTGAAACAATAATTTACACTGTACTTTCAACTTATTTACTGTCCACTGGAATTGTTTGACCCTTGGTGCTTCTGGGTTGATGTTCTCTTCAGATCTAACTTTGTGGTAATGTAATCACAGGGGTACAAGGCACACCTGGAGGACCAGGTCCTAAAGGAGTGCCAGGAGCCTTTGGTGACCCTGGTACCACTGGCCCTCCAGGGCGACCCTGTACTGAATGTGAGCTGAAAGGACCTCCTGGCCCTCCTGGACCTCCAGGGAACACAGGACCAAGGGGAATACCAGGTGAGCATGTGAGAGCAGAAAGCTAATTGTTGTCAATTCACTCTGAATTTCCCTTAAAATGAGGTAGCTGTATTTTTTCACTTTTAGAAGTTTCATTCTCCAGCACATTTATGCATATTTTGTTGTGTAGTCACCATCCAACCATCCACAAATATATTCCTCTCATTGATTTTTATGATGTTGCGTAGGTTACCATGGTCAGAGGGGTTTGAAGGGAGATATGGGTCGACCTGGTCATGGAAGGAGGGGTCCACAAGGTCTCCCTGGCCCTCATGGGTTGACGGGCCCAGCTGGACCCAGAGGCTCCACTGGACCCCCAGGAGATCCTGGGTTTGTAGGCTTACCAGGACAGAAAGGTGAACCACTGACCTGTCTTGTTAAACAGCCTCTGCGAAAATGATTTATGTTTTTACCTGACCTGAATGCAGCTGGATGAAAATCCACCAGGCACTGTAAACTATTGTTGATCGTTTAGAGTGAAATGAGACTTTGCCTTTGTGTTTTTGCCCTGCCTAGGTGAATGGGGGTCCCCTGGCAGGGATGGGACCAGAGGTTTACCAGGTCACCCTGGACTTCCAGGACCCAGCGGGAGGCAGGGGGAGAGAGGCTTTGATGGTCGCCCTGGTGACACAGGAGACCCAGGACTACCTGGTGTTAAAGGCAAGTCTCTACACACATGCCATGTCTCCATTAGCTATATTCCATCCTGCCAGGGCTAGCTGTGGATTTATACAGTTTAATTTGCATTTAAATGAATTGGCCAACAAGCAGAAGATTATCAGGATTTGATAATAACCAGGATGTCTCATGCACCTGGAATCAGTTCAGTTGAGTTAATTTAAGTTCATTAATGCTTTATTGGCATGAAAGTGCAGCAAACACAATATTGCCAAAGCAGACATTCCAATGAAAAGTTAGCATGAAGCTAACCTGAAAACATATGTCCATGAACATTGATGTAATTATAAAGTAAAAATAACAGTAATGATACATGTAGTTTAATTGGAGGTCTCAGACTGCTTACAACAAACAAATGAGAACCAATGAGAAACAGAAAACAAACAAAAAATAGAATCAATGACTGGAGACGGGTTTTCTCTTATATGTCACACTGGTTGTCCCTGATATTGTAGCAGGAGGCTGCATACTTGGCTGCCAGGTAGACAACCTCCTGCCTCTCCCCCAGCAGATAGGGAAGCTTTTCTTCTTTTTTACAGTTGTTGAAGTTGGTCACTATCACTATGGGTATTGCCCTGTCCACCTGCACATTCAGGCACATTCTCTGGGGTTGTCGAAAAGCATTCTAGGAAATGCAGGAAATCACTAACTGAGGTAGAATAGAGAACAATTTGAGGGAAAGTGGGTACACCAAAAAAGTAAATTACAACACTTCATCACAAAATAACTCCTGGAATGCACTGAACATCACAGATTGATGATACATAGCAGTGTAAGAGTATCTGAGAGTGGAATTTTCCTTTAAAATTGAATTTTTTGCAAAGATTTGCCATAATACAGGAACAATTAGATTTGGTCTCAGTAACTGTTAATACTTTATATCATAGCTTGTGGCCACCATCCATCTCTTCTTGTCAGGTTGTGAAATATGGTTGGCTTAGGTACAGTCCACTTGGGCTTGACCAGGTGGGCCACACTGGCTCTGACTAAGACCAACCCTCTATACAGCTAGTGGTCAGAGGAAATAGGGCACTAGAGAAGGATCAAATATGGAAGGCAAAAAAGATTTCCCAAAATGTTTGCTGGAATGTAAAGTTATGGAAAATTGTAGAGATTTCATTTTCTTTCAGTTACTGAATTGCACTTTCAATGTAATTTTCTGAACGAAACTGAATCTCAACTCTGTCATCCGTTCAGGTTCCCGTGGTCCCCCAGGAATACCAGGGGATGCCCCACTTCTAGTGAACTTGAATGTAACTAAAGGCCGTGCAGGATTACCAGGAGAGAAGGGACTACCAGGGAAACAGGGACCTCCAGGTAATAGAGAGTTTTTCTATTTTTTTTTTAAACAAGGTGATTATTATAAATATCCAGTTTTCACTACTGAGCAAAGCTATAGATTGTGATAAAAACTAACATTTCATTGAAGAGATCAACATTTGGGTAAAACCTGCCAAACTTGCTCATTACAGTCATTTGCTCATGTGAGTAAATCAGAGCTGGACATAGTCTTCCACCATAAGCACTGAAATACCTCTATATTCTATGTGAATAGAATTGAGGTGAACTGATAAATTATAATAATTATTTATTTATTAAATGGTGCCTGACATATTGCCATTTGAAAAACTGCCAATTTGTCCTGATGGTGATGCTGTTCAGCATGACCAAATGTGGTCTGACGCACTTTGGGGTCAAGCGTTTAGGAATGATGCCTCACTTTCTGTTTGTGCCAAACGGTTTGGATTTTCAAACTTCTGGGTAATAGCCATAATCTAGGAAATCCATATATGCTGTGTGCAAAATTTTGTTGAGATTGGATCAATTTTGCAGGAGAAATAACGAATAAAACTCTAAATGGCAGCAAAACTTTCATGGCAGATATGAAAATCCATAATAAAATCCTGTTTTCAAGAAGAGCTTTGGCTGAAAGCAGTTTCATCATCAAATTCTTCATTATTTTTGTCCCTCACAGGCTTAAAGGGTCGAAGGGGACCACCAGGTGATTCGGGGCCTGATGGATGGCCTGGTCCCCCAGGGTTTAAGGGTGATACTGGCGCTCCAGGCAGAGCAGGAATACCAGGCTCTCCTGGGCCCCCTGGCATCAAAGGGTTCCCTGGTCCACGGGGATACCCTGGGCAAGTTGGAGATCCGGTACACAATGGACCTTAATTTATTGCCTTTATGTTTCAGAGAAAGAACACTTTTTAGTAACTACCCAGTCTATACCCTGTAAGAAAGACACTGAAGATGGGCTGCTGCTTGAGTCACACGCAGTATAACCACAACTCATGCACACTCAATAAAACCACATCCTGGCTCTTTCCACACTTAATACCTTCCCTGCTTGGCACACACTTCTTTCAAACTGAGCATGGAATAAGTTGCCTTAAACGCTAGTCCTAGGTAGCTCATTACATCATTTAACCTTTGATGACATATTTTAGGTAGATTTACTGTACATAATGTACTATATCTCAGTCTCAGAAGTGGTGTCAAATAGTTTTAATGTGTTCATACCTGTTGCAGGGGAACCCAGGGCCTGCGGGGCATCCCGGTAACCCAGGACCACCAGGATTCCCAGGGGCCAAGGGTGAGTCAAGAGAGATATAAATATATACAGTATGTAGGTGATTTCATGTAAAAGTGGAGCAAAATGAAAGTTTATACAACACTGTTCCTGACCATTTTCTCTGCTCTATCTTGATATAAAACAAGAAGCCCTAAAGTCTCAGGGTTTTGTACCTGTGTTATTCACTTGGACTGAACCTGAATTAACTGTCCAAACCTGTTCCAGGTGAACCAGGAGACTCTTTTGGACAACTCGGTCCACCTGGACCCAAAGGAATACCAGGGGAGAGGGGACTCAAAAGTGAGTTTAGCATTATACCAAACCAAACAGAAGACCTACTCCGAAATTATTTCAAATGATGAGGAGAAACTAAAAATGTGCTTATTTAAATTGGTCTTGAATGAGGTGTGTCCACTTCCAAGGCTATATAAGTGATCATTAAGTATAAATCATATCACATGAATGTCCTGTTGACAATGTGTTCAAATCTGCCTCATGACCTTTATTGTACAGTATGTCATTCCCTCTCTGTCCCCCATATTTCCTGTCGCTCTCCAATGTATACTGTCCAATAAAGCACAAATGCCATAAAAATAATCTTTAAAAATCTCACGCAGTGAAATGCTATCAGATATCAGACTAATAGTGTTAGACTTGTAAATTGTGCATGTCTTTTGAGCAATTCCTGTCATCCAGTCTGTGATGATGGATCTGTAGAATAGGATTGAAATTAAATTGCCTTCCAGTTGTGAATATATAGACAGTGTGAAAATACAGCCCACATTTTGCATGAGCTTCAAAGTATTCAAAGCAAAAAACACTATCTTGGATATTGCACATACATTTTAAACATGGGTGACCCCAAGAGGAATCAGACCTTATTTACATTAATGCCACGTGCTACTGCACTAGCTGTTGAGTAAAAGTTTAAGGGACAACAGTACAATGTCAAGAACTGGAAAAACAGATCTGCTGGAAATGATGGTGGCCTTTCTCTTTGCTCTAGGGGAGCAGGGAGATCCAGGGGACACGGGACCCGGGGGAAACCCAGGACCGCCTGGACAACCAGGCATCGCTGGGGATCCAGGAGGCCCCGGAGGACCAGGTGAGGTCTAATGAAGATCCGAATCAGGGAACTGATGTACTGAAGCAATTGTAAATGAAGGAAAAGGAGATTGTGTCAGTAACCAGGATAATCTGTTTGGACATGGGTACAGGTCCTGGTTAGGAAATGATGGAATTGCTATGATACAAAGCTCATTTGGATATAAAAGTACATTAAGTCGATTGGTTCTCTGGTTTGTAACTTTGAGAAAGACTTGTTTTTTGTGTACAAATGCTCATTGGCTTTCCTAGCCATAAAAAACATGACTGAATTCTGAAATTGAGGTTTTTTTTTTTTCAGGTTTATTCCCTTTTAAGAATTAACATTTTCATATTGAGTTTTAGAGAGTTGTTGTATGTGTAGAGTATGTGTGTGTGTTGAGCAGGTGTATGTGTGTATGTCTGCAGGTTTCCCTGGCCCTCGTGGCCCACCAGGCAGTCCAGGTCTTCCAGGTCTTCCAGGTGACCTTGGCGGTCAGGGACCAGAGGGTCCACCTGGCTCCCCCGGACTTCCAGGTACTAGTGTTTCTCCCATCATTGGATAGGCAGGTTACAGGAAAATATGTTTGTTTTTTTCAGCATTGGTTTCAATGTGGTTTCAATGAAGAGTTATAGTGTCACTTGGCCTGAATGCTGTTTCAAAGGTCTTTTCACCTTTGCCAAGAAAAAACAAATGTTGTGGAAACACTGCTGTTTACACGTGGACAAACTGATAATGAAGGCTTATTTTCAGGCATAAAATGGTACATGGAGAAAGGGCTCCTACTAATAAATAAGAAGAATAAATAAAACAGGGGGAATCACTGAGGGGGAAATACTTTTCAGTGCTGAAGACACTCAATGATGAAAGTGTTATGTTGTCATCCTATGTTAGGGCCCTCTGGACCGCCAGGTCTGGATGGACTGGATGGGCTTAGAGGTCCAAAAGGGATGAAGGGAACAAGCGGTAAGAGGGATAACAAGTTCAACAATCATCTTTGCATGTGTCTTTTATGGTGTGTCTGTTTGTATTCAACTTTGTCTATATAAATGGGGGGTGCCTTTGTGAGTAAACAGGATTGTTGAAGTTTGAACTGAACCCTGTATTGAATTTGTAGCTACACACTCCTATTACATTATACTCAAAAGTGTCATGTGGAAGTGAACTAATCAGCAGCATTATGTTTACTTAATACACATCAGCAACAGAGCATTTGCTATAATATCATGTCATCAGGTACTACTTATATGCACTCTTTTGTCACTTCAAGGTGTAGATATCCCTGGCCCTCCAGGTCCAGATGGTTTCCCTGGGGTCAAAGGTCTCAGGGGACCCCCAGGAGCCACTTATCATGGGCCTAAAGGCCCCATGGGCCCACCTGGCTACCCAGGTACTGTATAGATCTATGATTATCAATATAGCACATTCAATGTCCCCATATACAAGGGTGGGGGTCAATACACATTAAATTCAGTCAATTCATGAACTGGATTTTCTTCAGAATTCAAAATCTGGTAATCTTTTACCATCAAAAGATGCTTATATCTATAGTATAAAGAAATCACTGAAGACGAATATGTGAATTTAAGTTTTTATTTACATTTTGAATGTGGCTGATTTAAAGTGAATTTTCACTCACCCAACCCCGCAGTGTATGTACAATAAAGACAATTGCCCAGTGATTACTTACCATGGAATGCGTTAATGTGGTCACTGGAACGGATTGTATTGTGTTTTTGCTTTATGTTATCAATTTTTTAGTTTTGTCCACTCATAGTTTTTTTGTGTGGTTATAATGCTCAACTCTTCTGTGTATGCTGAGTGATTAAATATTAAAGTTGTTTTTATTTCTTCCCTCAGGTCCCCAAGGCTACCCTGGTGAGCCCGGTTCTCCAGGGACAGAATGCTGCAAGCTAGAGCAAGGACCCTACGGAGATTTAGGGTATCAAGGACCTCCAGGACCCCCAGGTGTGTGTGTGTGTGTGTGTGTGTGTGTGTGTGTGTGTGTGTGTGTGTGCGTGTGTGTGTGTGTGTGTGTGTGTGTGTGTGTGTGTGTGTGTGTGTGTGTGTGTGTGTGTGTGTGTCCATGCTTGTATTTGTCTGTGTCTTTGCATTGGCATGTTTGTGTTTGATCAGGATATTATTTTGTGTGTGCATGTTTGTTTATCTGTGTGTGTGTGTGCCTGTTTGTCCATCTGTCCACATCTGGGATTTTGTGTTGTGTTTTTAGGTCCTCCTGGTGAACCAGGCCTTGCAGGGAGTAGCATTGCACCCAAAGGGGACCCAGGACCAACTGGCCTCGATGGGTTACAGGGCCGTAAGGGAGTCAAGGGCCTCCCAGGACTCCCTGGATCTCAGAACTCCCTAGGCCTTATAGGACCTAAAGGTACAGTACATTCTGTGTTTTTTAACACCAATCCATATTACAGTAATGCACTGGTCCTTTGCTATCTGATTAAGTCAGTCAGATCAAGGTGATTTGGTATTAGGATTTCTCCCCATGATAGAATTATACTTGTAGTGTGTTGTTGCACTTAAACTTGTGCTTGCTCTTAGGAAGTGATTCTTGGTTCAGAAAGATACTTTGCAACAAAAGACTTGAGTCCTCAGTACAAACAAGTTTGAGTCCAAGTTTTAGCTCTAGTATGCGTATTCGAGTGCGACTCTTAATGTAAACCTTAATGCATTCCCAATCGTCATTGTAAGGTCAAGAAAGAGTCTTTGTGGCATTTTAGATTTGTGTCTGGGTTTGATTCCAAGACGGGATTCTATTTACTTTTCACTAAAATTTCATTCAAACTATAATGATCCCAGGTCTGTTTCAGAGGCATTTGAGTGCACTCTAAAAGTTGCTATATTTTGACAGGTGAGAGAGGCCCCTACGGTCACATGGGTCTTCCAGGACCCAAAGGTCAACAAGGTGTCCCCAGCCCCAGGGGTCGCCAAGGAGTAAAAGGCCCACCTGGAGACAAGGGTGAGTGCCACTGTGCCATCCGTTTTAAAGATATTTTGAATGATGGGGTATTTTACTTGGGAGGAGAGAGATTGCTGAGTCCTGTAAATTATTAGAAAAAGGAAACAGACGTACTCATGCGTATGTGTTAATTTCAACAACTCTGGTAAATGCTGTCTTACTTAAGTGAGATACAAAATGACTTGGGAGCTTTTGACAGGGTTGTAGATGTAACCTTTTTCCATATCAACATCGAATTTTAGTTTTGCTCCACTTTCATCATTTGATTCATAAAGTAGTATAGATAGTGTTGTGGTATACCTTACTATATAGGTCTGGCGATTGGTGAATTATGTCTTTCTCCAGGTGCCAAAGGTCTCCCTGGTGATTCCATCGCTGAACCCCCACAGCCGGCCGCCCTTGGACTCCCAGGACCACGTGGTCGCCCAGGACATGATGGTTTCCGTGGCGATGTGGGTCCTCCTGGGATTCCAGGACCTAAAGGTAAGAGAGACTAATTTATACTGTGTGTGTTTGTGTTTGTGTTTGTGTATGTGTGGGTGTGTACGCTTTCTGGAGGGACTTATTACTGTGTCTGAATAAAACTGTGTGGTGTACTTTTTTAATGCTCAGTTGTATGTGTCTGTGTGTGTGTTTGTCCATGTGTGTCTATGTGTGTTCCAGGCAAGAAGGGTGCTGTGGGGTCTCGGGGCCCCCCAGGGACACCAGGTCCTCCTGGTCAAGATGGTCCTGTTGGAGACCCAGGAGATGTTGGTCAACGAGGATTTGTTGGACCTCGAGGTGAGTCATCACTGGGAGTCATTTGCCCATCCCTATCCACATACTGTATAAGTCAGCGGCAGGATGGCCTAGAGGATATAGTGAGTGTTCCATAACAGAGACATCACAGGATTGATCTCTGCAAGAGCCGTGCATCCTGCCAAAGTGTCCTTGAACAAGACACTGCTCATTTGTTGTAGGTTGCTCTGGATAAGAGTAGCTAACAGTAGCTAAATGTTCTTATCCAGTACAGATTCAGAATGATCAACATGCCCCTATAAATCCCCCCACTTACACTCTCAACTGCACTTCCCTACCTCTGTCTCTGTAAACTCCATCACCCCTTTTCTTCCTTTTCCATGTCACTCCCTTGCAACTCGCTACACCCCTCCTCCCTCCAGGTTCCCCAGGTCTACCCGGTGAGCCAGGCGAGCCAGGCCGACGGGGGACCTTGGGCTCAGGCTTCCTGTTGGTTAACCACAGCCAGTCAGTGGAGGTGCCACAGTGCCCTGAGGGCAACAATCAGCTTTGGGTGGGCTACAGTCTGGTCTACCTGGAGGGGCAGGAGAAGGCTCACACACAAGACTTGGGTACATTTAAAGAGTAAACAAAAGATACACAAAGGTGCTTGGTAAATCACATATACCCATCTGTGTCTCTATTTCTTCTTTTCCTTTTCTCCTCCTTCTCCTTTCCCTGCTCTTTCTTCTACCTTTTCCTCCCCTCCCTAGGCCAGGCTGGCTCCTGCCTGCCTGTTTTCTCCACCATGCCGTTCTCCTACTGCAACACAGGCGCCTGTCACTACTCCAGTCGCAATGACAAATCATGCTGGCTCTCCACCACTGCCCCAATACCCATGATGCCCTTCTCAGGTCGGGAGATTAGCTCCCATATCAGCCGCTGTGTGGTGTGTGAGACGTCGTCGCCTGCAGTGGCTGTTCACAGCCAGGACCACACAGTTCCTACCTGTCCGCCTGGCTGGAGGAGTCTCTGGACAGGGTACTCTTTCCTCCTAGTGAGTATGATGAAGAAGTGGTTGTTTGTGTGTGTATGAGACAGAAAGATCGTTTGTGTTAGGGGCATAATTGTAAAAGTTGGAAGGTTATAAGAGGCAAGCAATGTTACATACAGATGTATGGGGCACAGAAAAATTGGATAGAAGACCTCCTTTCCATATGAATGTTTTCAACTCCCCTGAATGTGTCCTGCTCCTCTCCCCTCCCCAGCACACAGGGGCAGGTGACCAGTCTCTGACCTCGTCCGGTAGCTGCCTCGAGGATTTCCGAACCCACCCCTTCATAGAGTGCCAGGGTGCGCAGGGTACCTGTCACTACTTTTCCAACCTCTACAGTTTTTGGTTAACTGCTGTTAATCAAAGAGACCAGTTCCTCGTCCCGGAGCGTGGCACCATCAAAGCAGCCGAGCAACAGCGACAGAAAGCCAGTCAGTGTAACGTTTGCACCAGAGAACGATAAAGGTCATCACGTCCCCTTTAATTATAACTAAATTACCTGTCATAATTTTTTACCCTTTTTACCCCATTCCATCATTCAAAAACTAATCCTGATGACCACGCATTATATTGAGATTATATTGAGTGTAATATTGTTTGTAATTGTGGCTTTGCCCTTCTACAATTTAAACACAGTGTTTCTGAACTACTTTTGTTTGGTGCCATCTTGTAAATACTTATTGTTTTGCTGTTACAATTTTTCAATCATATGGTGCTATTTCTGTTGATAAACATAATGTTTGATAATTGAACATTTTGTACTGTACTGCGATTTTGGATTGATCCACTGTGTTTTTAAAATGCAAAGATTCTAACCAAATCATCTAGTAAGAGAAATAACTGTCATTCAAAAGCTCTTTTCTTCTTTATCTGTATAGATTTAGCTTCTCATTTCAAATGTTTAAAAGTTCTAATACTATGAGTAATTCAGAGTGTAATAGGTATCAGTGGCAAGTGAAAAACATGCAAAAATCCCAGGGTAAGGGAACATGAATAATTTCAACAGGATGCAGATCCATAGTGGGTTTCAAGTTTATATTTATTTATTTCTCTCAACAGAACCCAAGTGACAATCAGAATACAGTACTTTTTTTCCTCAAACATGTTTTTTTCCTTTTCTTTTTTTATTACGCAAAAACAAGAGAACACTCAGTGCAATAAGACAGAGGACTCTGACAGTGCGGTGCTCTCTCTACCTTTTCACAGTGCACGTTTATACACACAAAAAGATTGTACATCATCATCATTGTTACATTTCCAACCTCCACCCACCAACAACATGGATAGGGCAGACAAAGTGAATGTCTTAAAACAATCATTTTTAAATAATCGACTTGCATACAGTGTAGCTTGGCACACACACAAACACACACAGCTCTCTCCCTCACACACACACACACATACAGGTAAAACAGAGGGACCTCTGTAGTGTTTATTCTCACCAGAAAGGGGGTACTGCACTTGCACTCTGAGGGCTAGCTCATTTATCAAACCCATACTATTTTGGCAATGCAGACATTGCGTTTCATGTGCAAAAGAGAACCAATTTAGATGATGTAAGTAGGAGGCTGAGGTAGAGGGAGAGAGCAGGGGGAGAGGGACATGTTTGTAACAAGCCTTATTAAATGTGATGGAAGATGATGGGTAGTGCAGTTTTAATTTTGTTTTTATTTTACAAAGCCTCAAAGATCTGTAGGCCCTTGTGCAACCCCTGTCCTTTTGACTGGGTAGAGCTGTTGCCATGCTATATAGGTCCTTATATGATTTGATGTCTAAAATGGTTGCCAATCAGCAGCCAATTGGTTTGGGGATAATATTGTCACAGACAGCCAATCATAGATGACTGCATGTCACAGACAGCCAGTCTCCTGAGGCTTTACCTCCCAGCCAATGAATTTAAACGTACATGGCACAGCTCGCTACTCTTACATTTTAAAAATATATATATAAGCATAATCTTGAAAGTTATTTCTTAAGCAAGTGCATATGGCTACTATAATCTGCAGTAAAATTAAGAAATGTCCTAAAAGCTCAGGTGTTGATTGTACTGGCTGGTTGTTGGCATCAAGTATTTACACTGTGTCAGGGTGCCCGCAGTGTGCATGGCACAGTAAGGGTACTGGTATTCGTCAGCTATTGCCACCAACCCTGTTTCAAATAACCAACTTTCCAAAGTGCAACCACACCCATATCTCACTTTAACAGGCTTTGGCTGGTTTTGGGAACTATACTGTTTATAATGTTTGTTCTAATTTACTACCTCCCCAACTCACCCTCATATTCTATCTTAGAGTACACCAAAAACATTTCACACTTTCTCAGTCCTCTACAATATGCCAGCCAACAGGTTTTCCTATAAAAAGATTCAACGGCTTCAAAAGGCTCAGACATAGTGACTACACAGCTTGTTACTGTAACATACAGACTGAAGCACACAGAGTTTCTTGTTTCTGTTCTAGGACTGACTGTTGTACATTCTAGAATATACTGGACCAGCCATGGAGGGCCTTGGAAATCTAAAGCACGTTGACGCAACTCCTCAACTTACAATACAACAGTGAAAATGTAGAGTATATACTGACAAAATTGAATAGTCCATTCATTTGAGTGCTTTTCAGCACACACAAAATAATTGAGTTATGCATAAGAAAAGTATGCTACTACAGTACAAATATCGATAGATTATGCTTTCAAATGTAAAATAACCAAAACAAAAATAACATACAAACAAACAGTGAATTGCATCTACATCTACTATACATAATTTTAGCTGCTTTTTAATCCGCATTTGATTTAGAAAATATCTATTCATCAAATATCTATTCTACTAATTATGTTACAAGAATCCAGTCACGGGAAATAGAAAAATATCAAATATCACCGGTGATGATAAGAAAACATGACAACCTGAACAAGCAGAAATATTGCTATGGTAATCACCATTGTCCTTTGACATCAGCGAGTCCCCCCAGTACTCTCATTGGCTGTCCTGACCTCCCTGATGTGCAGGGGGCGAATCAGCACAGCCCAGAGAAAAAAGGGGGTGGGTAATTGGGGGTTGGTTGGCAGGGAGCTGTAAGTGTGTTGTTATTGTCAGATGGCCGTGTCCCAGAATACAGTGGTCTGTGTGGGGTAAGGGGGAGGACGGATCTTTTTGGCCCCATTGCTTTTCCCCCAGCCTGGGAGAAGAGACGCACTTTCTTGCTTGCATTGATTCTTCTCTTGATTCCTCTCCTGGTGCCTGTCCTGGTGCCTGTCCGGAGGAGGCCTCTCCAGAAATCTCTGCAGGTGCGGATGTTGTCTGGAGCGGATCTCCATGCAGAGGGTGCGTTTCCTCTCAATCTGTTCTAGCATGGTGCTGTCTCCACACATCCACGGCATCTGGGGCATCTGAGGGAGAGGGACAACGCAAGTGAAGTGGAAACAGTCTGACCTCAAAGAGTCAATTGTACGCTGAGCATTGTTAAGTTGAAAGTGTTTGCTTCTCAAATAATATAATCTAAGAAATAAAAATAAATCTGCATACCTGATTTTGATGTGTCTCTGCTGCTCTCCTTTGTGGCGTTCCCTTTGGAGAGGGGTTAGCAGGCATGGAAGGTGAGCGGCCGTACTTAGGCGTTGCTTTCAGTTCTACAAAGCAATGGAAAATCACACGTTCATCAATGATAATCTCATCAATCTTATACAGCTGGATGTGTACTGTAATATTTATATGGACCAAATTAGATTATTTCATGAAACTGCAATCTTAATCCTCACCATTTCCTGTTCCCAACACCATTGGCGGGCTACCGGCGGCTCTCCCATGGTGAGTGGGTGTGACCGTGGATGAATGCTGCCCTGATACTGTGCTGCCATTCCTCTCTTGTGCTTTTGATTGGTCCATGGTGTAGTTTGCTCTATCTCTGTTATCTCGCCTGGGCGTGCCATCTGATCTGTAACCTCTTTCTTTACTGTCACGCCTGCACTCCATCCCATTAGGACTCTTTACATCCTTAACATCATAACGATGCTGCTCTGAGCCATTCAGACTTCTGTCTTTGCTGTCCCGTCTGGCTTCAAGGCCAGTTCTGCTCAGTTCTTTACTGTCTTGCCTGGGCAGAGGAGGAGGAAGAAGATCTGGTCCATTGTAGCAGCTCCGATCTCTTCCCTCGTGCCTGGATTCAGAGCTGTAGCCGACCCTGTCCTTGCTGTTGCTGCTTCTGGACGTTTCTTGTCGGGGTAGGATCTCGGGCGGTTGGTCTATTCTACCATCATGCCTATGTTCCATACCATTCCTGGCTCTCTCTTTGCTATCCTGTCGGGGTAACAGATCCGGAGGGTGGTCTTTGCTATCATGCCTATATTCAGCTCCAGTTCTTGCTCTGTCTTTGCTATCTTGTCGGGGTAGAAGCTCAAGCGGCCTGTCTCTGCTTTCATGTTTCGAGTCCACACCATTCCTGGCTCTCTCTTTGCTATCTTGCCTGGGTAAGAGCTCAGGTGGCTGATCCAGCAGTCTCTCTCTGCTTTCATGTCTACAGTCTGCACTGTTTCTGGTCCTTTCCTTGCTGTCTTGTCTTGGTAACAGCTCAGGTGGCTGATCTAGCAGTCTCTCTCTGTCTTTGCTGTCCTGTTTGAGTAAAGACTCCATTCCGTGTCCCCCACTCCTGTCTTTGCTGCCTCTCCTTGGCATCAGGTCACCATTGTTACTTCCTCTGTCCTTGGAGTCTCTCCTTATTAATGGGATGGGTTCTACAGAGCTGCAGCCCCTGTCTTTGGAGTCCCGTCTCACAGGGATGGGCTCTACACTGCTACAGCCCCGGTCCCTGCTATCCCTGCGAACAGGTGGTGGCTCTACACTACTACACCCACGGTCTTTACTGTTGCGTCTGTGGGGCATCGGCTCTACGTTGCTGCACCCTCTGTCTTTGCCGTCTCTCCGGTGAGAAGACTCTTTGCTGTGGCGCTCCTTAGACTCTCGCTTGGACTCCTTGCTGTGGCTGTGGCGTTCCTTGCCTTCACGCTTGGACTCACTGTGAGATTTGCTCTTGGACTCAGCTGTAAAAGAGGACAAATATATTTAGAGGACAAAGATATTCAGATGATTCTGACATCCAAGCTTCTTATTTAAACTAAAAGTAAACTAAAAGTACATAATGAAACAACGAAACAAAGATGTATGCAGGTGAGGAAGGAAACCCTGAAGGGCTTATACAAAGTCCTCACCTATAAAGAAGCATAAATAAGTGAGATAAACATAATGTTGCTCATTCAAACACAAAACAAGACAAACAACAATGTGTGTGTGTGTGTGTGTGTGTGTGTGTGTGTGTGTGTGTGTGTGCGTGCGTGCGTGTGTGTATGTGTGTGCGCTTGTGTGTGAGTGGGTGAGTAAGTATGCGGGACTAGGGCTACATTATGGAGGAGGCAAGTGGATGGCTTGATTGATCAGGCTGGCCCCTAATCTATGTTTGAAATTATTGAGAGAAGATGATGAGTTGGCAGTATGTATGTGTGTATTCCAGAGTAGGGAACCTCTGTATTTAATGGAGAACTGACTATCTGTGGTGCGGCTGAGGGGGGATGAAGGTTATTCTAAGCTTACTCTACTCTAGTCATTAATTATTATATGATCATGTATATTCAAAATGTCAATAATGTATTATTTACAGAACAAATCAATGATGCAAGAATACTCTCCTGTTTTAAGTTGCTGCACTACCATCAAAAATCCTCTAGGTGCCACTCACTACTAACTGGGGTAGCTGCACTGCTGCACTCGGGTTATATGAGTGGATATGAGCGTTGGCACACAATGGAATTGTGTCCCATTTATGAGATATCATGGAGATATCCAGAGTGGCAGATATACATATTTTTCTTAAATTCAGTGACTACTTAATATCATTGCCTTTTTTTCAGTGGACTCCCCTTTCCCCTTAAAATCTATTTCAACTATGTAAATATAATGCATGCAGGTACCGTAAAGTAAGCATGGTTAGCATGACAATTGTGAGAAAAACAAGTATTCTTATTTTTTATATTTAACATTCTGCAACACTTAACATCGTCATTAGTTATCTGTGTTGAACTTTTTCTCATTTCTCCATACAGAGTTAGCAACAGTAGCCTATGTGCTCTGACTCTTCTTCAGCATGTACATACAATGTTCCAAGAGGCTCTATCAGTAGCAAATACTAAGAGAGACCCTGATGTATGTCATTGGTTCAAGGTTCAATAAAGATATAGATCCTTCTCTGCACGAATAACAAATGCATGTGCATGATTGATTTCCATTCATTTTATGCCTCTATATGGCCTTTAACGTACTATGCACAGAGGTCCCCTGACATGCCTACATGCGTCATGCATGCCATTTGAGTGTGTTTTTGTGTGTGTGTGTGTGTGTGTGTGTGTATGTGTGTTTGTGAGTGAGTGAGTGTGTATGTGTGTGTATGTGTGTTTGTGAGTGAGTGAGTGGTGATTAACCAGTTGGTAAGTGGGTCAGGCTAGCTGTCACTGTTTCCGTTGTCTCAGGAAGAGAGAGAAAAAACATTAACCTCCCTTTAGTGTGTTAGGTTTGTGTGTGTGTGTGTGTGCTCATAGAGTGTATGGGTCTGTATGGCTATCTGACTGTGGCCAATCACAGAGCACCACACACAATCTGTCACTTCCTGAACCCCATGTGGTGCCTGTACACAGGTGTTGGGATCGTAAACAAAAACCCTGTCAACACAACCCACCCTTGAGGTAGAGAGAACATAATGCAAATTGGTTACAAGCCATATGGGGCTAGAGGGCAACATACTGTAGAAGGGCACACAGGTAAGACATTACTTGCAAAACATGGCTCATGAATACAACCGTTGACTATCTAGCTATCACTTAGCATAAGCCAGTAGTCTTAAAGACTGATACAGTGAAGAAAATGCATAAAGATCCCAGGAAAAAACAACCAATGTGCAACTATTTGACACATATACAACAACTGGAAGAAGGATATTCCAGTGAAGTGAAAATCCCAAGAAATCAGAAACGGTCTCAGCTTCTGCTTCCCCCATCGTCAGTCTTTTGATCGGTGACTCCTAAAGCCATATCAGCTACCCGATTGGCTTAATCAGGAGTAGTCTATGTGCTGATTGGGCAGAAAGGAGGAACAGAAATCCTCTGATCAGGTGTAGTTTTGAGTTAAGAGCCACGGCTGTCCCCCTCAGGAGCTCATTGCTCCGTTGCAGACCGGCATGCCCTGAGCTGTGATTGGCTGTGTTACCCGTGGGGAGGGAATCTGCAAATAAGAAACAGGGATTCCTCCTCCTTCCACTGTTGCTAAGTTGTGGTTGCTAAGAGCGTTGAGTAAGGATTGATGTGTGGACTCTTTGTAGTTCTTTTATGATGTATGGTTCATTTAGATTGTACAACTCAGCTCTGGGGGTTTGTTAGTGGTGGAGTTCTATTTCCCCTATAGGGTTAGTTTTTATGTCAAACCTCACTCCAAATCATCAGCTCACTAATACACAGAGTTCACTGCACTCTTGTTACCCTTTCAAATTATGCATGACCTGCTTCCATACATTAAAAAAAACAAAAAATGTGTTTATTCAGTTTGGTTTGCATGCCTACAGTCCTTTACATTAAGTGCATTAAACTTCAAAATATTCAGGCTTAACATGGCTTTTCATTAGAAAAATAATTACATTGCATTATGCATGAGAATGAGAATGTTAATTTGTGACTGATGGATAATGTTGCCTGCACCAGACTCACCATATGACAGAGAATAAGATAATAAAGTGTTTTGTGTTTTAGTGTTTTTTCTTTCTTTTCGTTTTTTATCAGCAAATTTCGCAACTTTTTACCATTATGTGCAGGTTACATATTACAGTTCCAGTACTTTTGGCAGTGTCTTGATTGTGGCGTGGCTGTCTGTGTTTAAACATGATGTTTACATATTTAAAATTGATGCTGCCTGATGTCCTAATGCCACGACTATGCTTGAGAGACCCGCTGTCCGCTTTAGCCCCTAATCCCCTCAGATTAAATCATATGATCTGTATCAGACTTAGATTAAACAAGAGGAATGCTGCAGAGAGAGCCACAAACACCCTGTATGGTAAATGTGATGCATGCTATGCACAACCTCCTAATTTAGCAGGGTTTGAACTTGTTAACCCATTTGAAAACAGAGTTAAGTTAAACTACCACTGATGAGGGCACTGAAGTCCATCCAAAGCATTTAGACACTGACATGTCAATGTTGCAAAGCATATAATGCTTTTTTTGGGGATGTCACCCCATGCTCTCCTGCCTGTGCTTGTTTATAGCTATTCTGAGACCTTGCCGCTCTTCTTCTGTGGTGTTGATGGGTGCTGCCATTTCTCATTAACCCTCTTAACCAAGTCTCTCTCTTAGAAAGAGGTGAAGATATGCACATAAAAGCTAAGATTACTAGATGAATATGCAATTATAAGCTCTCTACAACCTTAAAAGAGTTCTTCAGGAAACAAAGATAGATCAATAGAATATGAAGAAAACTGGTTATACCCTTTGCTCCACTACATCCTAAAATGAGCCGATTGAGACAAATCAGTGAAAAGACTGATTGACAGATTGCTGGACCACTCACTCTCTCCTGGCTCCTTAGACTTCCTGCCACTGGTGTTTTTCTTCAGCATATTCCTTCCCGTGGTGAACAGGTTGGTCAGTTCATCCAGTGGGCTGGTGGGCGTCCGCGAACGCCCTGTTGACACATTCTGCATAGAGCCATGGAGCCGTCCCACACAGTCTTGGGGTGGTGAGCCTTTGCCGTGAGGGGTGGCTGAGGCGCTTCGCGGCAGACCCCCGGGGAACGGCATGGGAGCGTCAAAGGGCGGTGTACGCATGAGACTCAGCGGGGTGAGGCAGCGGCCCATGCTGACCGGTGACGGGCAAGCAGAGTGGCTGCGCTGATAGGAGGATGAGGAGGAGGATTTGTAGAGGGTACAGGGCAGAGGAGGCGCAGAAGAACGCCCAGATACAGTGAGGGTTGGGGGG
>OMLI01018199.1:0-19959 GCA_900302605.1 Rondeletia loricata
CCAGCTGGGGAGAATTGACTCTGGCCTGCAGGCCCAGCATGAGGCCTCATAATTGCCCCAATCCAGAAGGATTTATACATTTTCAAATTCAAATGTATATTGTCTGGTTTGCATTCGCGGGGTAAGAGGATAGGCTTACCTATTGGGCTAAGGGACTACTTCGTAAAAACCTCACAGGAAAAGGAGCGGTAGATTCCAGGGAGGGGGAATATGACAGGAGAGATAATGCTGCATCATAAGTTAATACCGAGGGAGAGGTTAGGGGAAATCTGAATTACACTTCAAAGGAAAAAGCTACCGGGTCCCAAGCAAGCGCTGAAGGAGGCTGTGTGAGATACAATTAAACCGACCCAGAACGCTACCCAAACCGCCCACGCTATGCAAACACAAGAGTCGAATACAGGAGAGATTTTGTTCTTATAAATTATGCATCCCCTGTTTTTGGTTTTGAGCATAGACAGTGCGGGCTTTTCAATATTTCATACAGGCTCGCTGGAATGAGAGCTGAACTGTGACGCCCAGATGTTGGACTAATCTGCTATTCTGCCTCGGTAAACAGACTCTCGACGCTCGAAGAACAGCAGCATTAATACTTTGTGCCGTGTGGTCTGGCTTGATACGGAAGAAGACGAAACAGTGCTTGTGTGTTTGTCAAGTCTTGCGATAGAGCAAATATAGTGGCATATTTGCCATCTGGTATAGGATGTACAAGACTTAACCTTTAGTTCTCCATGGAAAGCATGCTCTGTTTCAGCACCAGCCTGCTCCACATTCATACACAGGCATACCTTCACACCTGGGAGCTGCCCAGTACAACCACAACCTTCTACTGTCAGCCACGGAGCAGCTCCAGTCAAACCATTCGGGGTTTAAGTGCCTTGCTCAAGGGCACCTTGCTGTAGGGAGTGGAGAGCATCCACGTTCCCTGCCCAGATTGTTCTCAGCTGGTCTGGTGATTGTGGTAGTGGTATCAAGTGATGCGATATGGCAGCAACTGCATGTGTAATTTGATATCCTGTTGTTACGTGCCCGTGTTGCCCAGCATCTTCGCACTGGCTAGCTGGCCGGCTGCTGAATTACTGCCTTTTGATATAGTGAATTTTGACTTTGCACTTACCTTTGATGTGTTTTTTGGGGGTTCTCCACACACCCCACTCATCCGTCTGTCCGTCAAATATGATCTCTCAGGTGATATCCCTGACACTTGGAGGGATGACGCATTTTGGCACTGTGTTCTTGCGTGTCATGCATTGCACTGATTTGCCTGATGGGGCTAGCGTTTGGGTTATAATTAAAGGTCAACATGTCTAGCTTTGAAAGGCCCTACATCATAAATCTGATCGACACGAAACTTACAACTTTAAGTCTGATGGAGGGAAACGCAGCGGCGAGATGTGTCTCCCACGTTCAGTCAAAATTCTATCAGTTATGAGATATGACGCGTGACAGCACATGGATGAATCCACAAAGACTGTACTCTATACTATACACTGGGAACCGAACCAAGGACCTAAAGGGGACAGCACACAGGCAGATCCCAAGCGATGGCAAACGTCGGGCAGAAACGTAAATGGCCTGGTCCCCTTGTGGACCATCCATCTCCTGTGGGCTGGAGACTGAGGCACGCAGTGTGTGGGAGTTAGCTCATGGTCCACTGGGAGCTACAAGGCACTCATCACCCCTGACAAAGCTCCTCTAATCAGTCCAAATGCTTTCCCCAAATGTCCTGTTTCTTAGCTGTACGGCGAGGTTGAGCGAAGCACACCAGACATGAATCTTCTCTCAGTGAAACCCAGATATATGTGTGTGTGTGCATGCTTGTGCCTGTGTGAAGCAAAGGAAGGCAATGAGGGCAATTATCATGATATGGCTACCCATGGTTTTAGTGGAGGCAAGTGTTTCCTTTCAAGCTACAGAGGGTTTACACTAGTCGCCTTGAATTCACAAGTGCAAATGTTATAAACAGTAGATAATATGATTTTAATTAGCAAAATCCCCCGCGTTCTGGTGGTTCAGCACGCTAAGAAGCATGTTATGGGTTTGAATCTGGCTCGTGACCTTTCTTGTATGTCATCCCTTCTTTGCTGTGTACTATCTGATAAAGCAGAAATGCCATAAAGTGTATCTTTAAAAAGCCGTACTTGAAATTCTACCTGCGTAGAAAATGAACAACTTCACGTCTTGGTCTTCATCACCCCGGTGCCCCGGTTTTATCCTCCCTTTTCAGAGAGTAATTGATGCTGTGTGGCCCTACAGTATTAGGTGACTTTGTGTACTGTCTGGTAAGAACATGACCCCATCCCAGAGTGCACTGGGTTAGCTCCATGGGGAAAAGATGGAGACACGGCAACCATTCAGTTTCTTCCTCATCCCCCTCTTCAGAAAAGGGCCTGTTTACCTGCAGGTAACTGCACCCATAAAACAACGGGGATATAGTTGAGGTAAGGGGAGTGAGTGAAGCACTAAAGGCTTCGGGAGAATGTATGCACTCATGTTCCTCGTAAGGCCCTTTGGATGAAAGCGTCCACCAAACGGCCTATGTCTGTTCCACAAAGGAAAACAATGAGATGCTATCATGCTACTGCATCTACAAGTCCATTTAAGTATTTTACTCAAACTAATTTGACTTGTAAATTGACAAACGCACCTTTTTTCTTTACTTGTGGGATGCTAGAGAAAATTTTGTTTTTTGCGATTATAAAATGTGTCGTAAATAACTTTGGACAAGGTTTATTTTTGTCATCTGATTAATACATAACTGTGTTTTTGGTTTGAAATTATACCTGAATATTTTCAGGTATACTTGTTTGTGTCTGATGTAGTGTTTCTGTAGCATGGGATGATGGAAGCCTAAATGTTAGAGAATCAAGCTTTTGACTGCACTGTCATCTGTTTGAATGTGGCTGGGAAAAGTGAACATGTAACACTCTCCCCTCCCTCAACATGTTCTGTTGTGGTGCCCTTGAGCAAGGCACCTTACCCCCAACCGGTCCAGGTGTGAATTTATGTAACTGTATGGATTTGAAGCAGGACATTGCTGAAAAACAGCATGCATACTCAGATAAATATCTAGATAAATAAAGGTTAAAAACACCAAGGAAGACACAGGAAAGGCTTCTAAGGAGCAGATTGGTGGAGAGGGGAACTGGAGGGCAGGGAGAGTTCAGCAGATCTACACCTCAATTCATCTCCCATCAGCCATTCACTGGTTTATTTCTCTCTGTCACTTTCCCAATCTCCATGCCCAACGCCTCTGTCTTTCTCATTTGAGGAACCTTTTTTTTTTTTTACTAGAATTTAAAAAGTTCCAAGTTCCATAGTGAAATACCAAAAATGCATGGGCATCCAAACTGAACTTGTGATCAACTTTAGAACCAGGAGTCCAACCTTTTTCCTTCTGTTAGATTATCACATACTAGGTGGATGAAATGGAAAGGGTTCAATCGCTCCAGCAAGTAAGTTCTTCTACCACAAATCTAGAAAACCTTCATGCACTCTCCCTTTGCAATTCTGCGATGATGTTATCTAGTCAACCGCAGAAATACTTTTGGAATAACTGGCATTCACAGTGTACGTCAGACTTGCCAAACAAATGCTGTTGGCTGCTGAGCTTTCTGCTGTATGTGACAGGATTTCCCAAAACTTCACATTCTGCTCGCCTGCAGATGGAACCACTTCTGTGGCTCTAAATTAGATAATGTTTCAAGACACAAGGAACGAAGAACGATGGTGCCCATGGTATTATCACTGCGGTGTGTGTGCCATTTCCAGGCACCTCATTGTTTGTGTGCCCAGATTCCTACTCCGACACCCACGGGTTCTGGCGCTGCAGTCACAGCCATGTTGCCATGCTTTCATGTGGCCAGGCATTCCCATTGTACCAGCCTCAAGTGCATTCTCTCTTGCTCCAAATGGCCCTTGTGGTTTTATATTGCGGTAAATGGAGAGAGAAGAGGCTGTCAGAAGCCGCAGAGGCCTCAGCTTGGCCTTCTATCAGTTGCGTGAGTCATTATCACATGTCTGTGTTTAGGGTGACATGCTTTAGGATGGGGCTTATCCATTCTATTGTCTCAGCCTCAGTAAATGCTCGCAGTGCTTACTAATGAACAATCATCCCCACGCCCCCTCTCTCTTACCACTGTATGATTGGCTAATTTATTAGTAGAGTGCGATAGCCAAGCTAACCAAGAGCGTAGGAAAGACGGTAGGCTTAGGTTTGCTTTTGTCCTCTCACACTGCAGCTCCAAACTTTCTCTCTTGTTTATATTTAAACGTATCTAAACCAAACACAAGCAGAGCTATTCCATTCCGTTCCATCATGTGGCACTGAAAGCAATTTCCGCCGGCCCCGGTCGTGCGGCAGTAAAGATGAATCTGTGTGCTGCTGTGCTCTGTTTGAGAAGGGGGAAAGGGTTGTGGGTTAGAAAGTGGAGCTACGTATGTGTGTCTTGTTCGCAACGACACACAAGACATGTTACTTCATCACAACCTATGTTGAAAACAATATGTCAGTGAGTACATTTATATGCACGCTAATAACTCGATCTAATAACTCAATCTCAATCTATCAAAACTGTAATGTGAACGCCTTTATCTGATTATCTTAATCGGGGTAAGATCATCAACACCTAGATTTCGGCTCAGTATTTTGATTGAAATGGGGCATTAAATGAATGCATGTAACGAAGAACGTGAGCACAGAGAACGCGGTTCATACAGTTTGAGATGTGCTGTGTGCTTGATGTCACGCAGTCAATTAAGACGCACAGCTGTTCATTTCCCAGCTGTTTCTACCAGCCCTGTACTACAGACTACAGCGCTGTTTGGACACGATGCGTTGTTCTCGCAATAAATCTCGCGGCGTCCCATTCGTTCTCGTCGGCCAAGTCACTGTCCTCGGTTGGCAAGTACACTTCTGGGATCTTTATCTGTCCTCCGTCCTCGACTTCTTTTTGTTTTGGAATCATACTTTGGCCATTAGATATTACGTCGGCTGCATCACGGAGGACACAAGCACGCACAAGAACACATATTGAGAAACACCCAATGACCCTACTGTTTTGGTAGAAACTATACTGTTAATGTTTCATGCATAGAGAGAGAGAGAGAGAGAGAGAGAGAGTCAATATGTCCATAACTGCGTGAAAATGTGTATTTGTGAATCCTGCTCTTATTTGAGTTTGAGTATATTTTAATGATCGTCTACACATTCGCTCACTAGCTATTGATGACAGGTCAGCTCCCATGGGAAGCTCCTTCCACCCCTCTACCGCTTGTACCTGTGAAAGTATTGATCTGGCAGCAATGACATTTTTTGAACTTGACTATCCCTCTCTCCCTCTGTGTCTCTATACCACATCCCCTCTATCTCTCTTTGCCCCCCGCCTCTCCCTCCAGAAGGCTGATAATTAGCTCTCATTGCCGTTGGAAGCTCATTAATGCCTCGTCACCATCCGTGTCATCGATTAGACTCTGGCGCAGGGTAACCACGGAGACCCCCTGACTCGATGTGTTTGTCTCCGGCTCCCTGGCTGGGTGTTAATGAGACGGCGGGTGGCGGCAGGTTTTTTGCTGACTCCGTCCACGCTCAGAAGATGTGAACCAGCCTTATAATTTACCCTTCCCTGCACCCAGCAAGCATCCAAGACGCTGTCGAGACACACCGCTAGGAATGCCCATTCCCCTAATATCTCTTCAAAGCAACAAATAGAAGCCTAAGGGAGGAAGTTGGCATTTACTTTATGAGAAATTAGATTAAACAAAGTAAATATTGCAGGCATAACTCCCGAAAGCTGATAGAAAGAAAGTACAGTTTGTTTATTTTGTCTTCGTCTTACACTTCTTTGCAGCAAGTTGAATATTGCAGTATCCAGAAGCAGACCGGGTAGTTTTGAATTGTAGGATTTACCAATCCATCGAAAGTAGTGCAATGTTAGGATGGAGAACAACGGATTACATTTAATGAGATTACAGTAATATGACTACAAAAAGGTCAGATGTAGTCCCTTACAGTTATTGAAGAAAAAGTCATCAGATTAGAGATTAGAGAATGAGCAACTGCTCATTGGATTACTCAGAAACATGCTTGATCGGAAAGAAAATAAAGTAAATTTTCATCGTGAGTTTATAGAAGCAAATGTTTTTAGGACACTGGAAATAAAAGTTAATCATGTGTATAATTAAAATGACAATCTTTAAATTGGAATACATTCTCCTTTTGACTTAATACTGTTTTTGAGGTAAATGAAATATGATTATGTTACTCAGTTAAAGTAATCCAAAAGCAAGGAGGTAATCTGAATCTGTTACAGATTACATTTTGAAAGCAAACCCCAAAATCAGAATTTCTTTAGATTGACAAGTGTATTTGACCGCCTGTTTATGTATAAATATGATAGAAATGAATAGTTTCACACCCATTTACGTGTTTTGTCCAAATACAAATGCGTATACAAATTATTTTCCTGATTGAACGAATACAGATACGAATAGTACCAACCCTGCTCAACTCTTCTTACAGGTGGTTCTCTAAAGTCATTTTAGGATTTGCCTTTGACTTAAATTTTAGATGTGCATGCTAAATCATTTCTGATTATACATTTTTCATCCATTGGATCTTGTGAGGTTTCTGACATACCTTGAACTACTCAGTCATGCTTTCTGTTTCTCACTCACACACAAAGTGCATAACACACACTCACACACACACACACACACTGCCCTCCAACCACCATTTCCTCTTGCCCATCTTACCCTCGCCTGGCAGGAAATGATCAGCGTCTACCCTCTCTTCCTCGCCCCCTTCTTCTTCCTCTCCTCACCACCACCTCCATCTGCATCTCTACGGCTATGCCTTATTTATCCATTCCTCTCAGATAAGGTCTCGGGAGATGAGAGACATCTGCTGCGCATACTTTGAAGATGCATCTCGCTGCTCAATTACGTTCGGGGCCAAGGTCTCTTTTGCATTCAGCGGCGTGGAGAGTGCATCGCTAACAGGTGGTGGGAGAGAACATGCATGGCGGGCCGTTTGATAAATAAAATATATTATGATAATGCAACTGAGGAGAGGGGGAAATCTGGCTACTGCTAAATTGGCAGACTCTGCTTTCACAACCAGAGAGAAGACAAGGGTTGAGGAGGTGGACGGTGGAGGCGTGTGCACGCGCACACACACGCACACACACACACACACACACACAGACATGCACCGAACACATAAACACTGTAAACACATACATGCATACACATACACGTATGCATATGTTTATGCAGTAATAACATTTGCATACATATCTGAATACACACTCAAACATGCTCATTTGTGAATACTGAAATGCAAATATGCTGAAAAGTTGATGGACTTGCTGGAGAACGTCTCATGCTGGCGAGATGAGCGCTGGCAGATGGACACAAGCATGTGTTACAGTTGTCATTCATGCTAGCAAGGATTATAGCTTCCTCTCAGGGCGTATCCCATTCCCTTTCCCAAACCCTGAGAAGATGGACAGGCACTCCGCTGTCAGTCCAAATCAAAAATGTGCATTTAATGAGGGAGGGGGGATGAATTAAACCGACTTCTCCAACTCTGACACATAAACAGACAGACGTTCGGACACATGCAAACAGACACACATACAGCAACACACCCGAACCTCTCTCCAAAATGCACACACACACACACACACACACACACACAGGGAGGTGACCTGGGGCCAAAGGTCATTAGACTGGAGGGCATCTCATCTGAAAAATGAGAGCCTGGTAATTCATCATGTGTTTGATCTCCCTTCAGACATTATCAGCTCCGTATCTCACTGGCTGATGGCTTACCGTCATCTGTCCCCACAAAACCAGAATCAGAATCACTTTGTTCTCCAAGTATAATACATGTACATGAATTTGTCTTGGTGGCATTGGAGCAGAGACATAATGACATAACAACACAGCCCATGCCGAGTTTCACCAGTTAGTGGTTTGACTTTTACAGTGGACCGGAGCGTTTTGGGTCCAATTCCCAGGCGCTCATCCCATATCACTTAATAAGTATGCATTCAGCATTCAGTCACTATAACGCCTCTTTAAATCCTTCCCCTTATTTGTTCAAACGATGCTTTGCCAACTCGGTTTCTGGTCAAACCAGAGAACCAGAGAGGGTGGGTGCGGCATCTCGGGCTGTCAATCACAGCTCTAATGAGGAGGGCAGGGTGAGGGTGGGACGAGGTTAATAAATGACAAACAAATAGGAGAGAAGGAGGCCCTCTGTTCTGCCACGATACCTGCCTGCTAGGGGGAATCAGGCCCAGATGTGTTATGGGTACGTCTCGGTGGAAGCGGTGACTTCGGGGGTCACGCGGGGGCGGCCTGATACGCTCCTCATTGCACGCAGCTGTGCTCGCCATCCAGCAACCCCTCACCTTTGACCTCGTGACCCCCTGGTGCACCTCTGGCAGGAATGTCGGGTGATTGGCTACCTCGCTCCCCGTTTCATTTCCTGTTGCTTCGCGGTCAGTTTTTTACTTACGGCTTCGTGTGTCTCCTGACGCCTCCCTGCTCGTGCCTTAAAGGGATTTTCTCAGCTATCAAGGAAGAGCCTGTAGCTTAAATATGAATTATGGATGGCTTTTGGACTAACGGTAAATCAATAATGTCTGCCGGGGAATGCCTTATACTTGTGCAACTCATTATTCAATAAGCAATAAGGGCTATTCCCCTATATTTATGTGTTAGAACATAGTTACCCACCCTGACCCAGTTTGATTTTGAAATGAAAGGTCACGTATGGTTCGATATTGGACAACGGGGAATAGAACACAATTACATTTCAAGGATTTCCAGCGCGGCAATCTCAGACATGATCTTGTAACCATGGAGCCTCGGCAGCATGGAACAAGTGTTGCTGTTCGTAGCGAGACCAAATTACAGCATGTTGTATCCCTTGGCTCAGTGGGATTCATTAGTCATCTTTGTTGCAGGTTTGGCAAAAATACAACACACATTTGAACTTGTATGAACTCGAAGCAAAAACAAAAGAATTGCAGTGAGTCGAGGAAAGAGGTAACGTTTTAATGGTGTTCGAGGACAAGGAGGAGTTCTAGTCATGGGTATGTTATAAACCTTCATTACAGCTCGCCCCAACTAAATTCCCTGTTTTTATGAGCTGAAAATGTGAAAAGAGAGCAGAAACACGAGCTGGGCATCTGGTTTCCAATGAGCCAGCTCCCCCGATGTGCCGATCGCATGTCTTTTATCATAAAGCACAACTGTAATTGAAGCAGAGCGTGCTTAAAAGTTTGGTTTGGTTTGTTTTCAGCAATAATGCTGATATGACAGAGGAGACTCGGTTAAAAAAAGGCCCTGTTTTGAGGCTTATTGTGCGAGCGCCCAAGCTCCCCTTGCCTTGCCACGTTTCTGCTCCAGGTTTGTGAGGTTCTGGTTCTGAAACCTGACTCGAGTCCCAGGTCTGAGGCCGAGTGTGAGGCCCCCATGTTTTCATAAATCCCAACACTGAGCTGCATCCATACTTCAAACAGCAGTAAGAGAGCGTATGAGTGAAGACGAACACGTGTGTCAGAAAGGCTGCTTGAGTTTTCAGACAAAGTGAGATACACTATGCAAGTCAAATGGAATGTAGCAAGTCCCACTCAAGCTATTCCCTTGTAAAATGTTTCTTTAATAACCCCACCTTCATTACAAGCTCTCCTCCTTTCGTGGCATGAAAGAAGGGGGATTTCGGCTGCCACGGATGATGGATGGAAGCCGTGGTGTGGATGAGGTGAGATGTGAGACTCTGTTCGCCCGCTTTTCTTCTCGTCCCTTTTGAGGCCAAATGAAGATGGAGAGAGGGGTTTGAACACTCTTTGCCTTTGTGTTTCATCCCCTCTGAGGCGGGGCTGTGTTGTCTCTCAGATGCCTGGGACAAATCCATTAGCTCTGCGGTATCTCGGCCACTGCAGGCGTCACCTTGGTCTGTGTCACTCTGGAGGCAGGAGAGAGAGACAGAGACAGACAAACAGAGAGACACAGAGACAGAGAGGTGACAAGAGCCAGTAAAGCCAGTACAGGGATAATCTGCTAGAGGTTAGCACTGAAACCAGAATCACAATCACTTTGTTGACAAATTTTATCATTAATATATACAGCAATTCGGTGTCATTGGTGTAGAAACTGTCCATTGAAACTCATACTAATGACATTCTTGTGTTAGCAGCTCTTTAAGGCAGGGTGACCCACCGCACTGACTCAGCGGTACAGGAAAACACAGATACATTACTGCCTTTAAATGAAGAATTAATTTACAGAAAGGCATACTGAACAATGACATGAATAAATAAAATGGACAAAGTATAGACTGTTTTTCTGTAGCTGCAGTCAGGGAGGAACCTCCATCATATCGCCAGTGGACGACATTGGCTGTCTGATATTAAATAAAAGGCCAATATTGTCCCGATAGATCTGCTAACTGACATATCGGTCTAACCCTAAACAGGACCTCACATACTGAGCAAGGGGAAAAGTGCAAGACATGCAGTAGACAGAAGAGTATACACTTTAGTCGATACACTGACTGCTAAACGTGTAGCTTAAATTTAGAAGAGTTCCACCAGTGAGTGGTTTGACTTTTACAGTGGAACAGAGGGTTGTGGGTCCAATTCCCAGGCGCTGCATTATGCTATTAGACGGTTAATGTGTCCTGTACTTCTCTTGTAAATCCACAGCTGTGTAAATGGAACAGAGTTGTAAGACCATAACAATGCTCTCCACTTAGGAGGGAAATGTACCCAGTCAGCAATTAACTTGTTGCTGTACAGCGTGACAACCACGTGAACTTTCCCTCTGCGAGGAAAACAAGATTTTCATCGAGTTTAAATAAACTCAACCTCGTACTTCTCGTGCCGCAGCACAAGATACTGAGACGGGTCACTTTGGCCTGTTATGGGAGTCTGCTGCCATTACGGTAATGGATGAGACATGATATACTGTAAAAGTGAAAACAAAGGAAAATATTGGAGACATCAACAGGAAATTCTTACCAGTGTAATTCATCTTTTCCTCTCTCTGAGGTCTGACACAGAATAAGGAAGTTGGTGATGGTGAAGTGTTGAAAGGTTTGGAAAGGAATGCATGAGAGTGAACTCTGCAGCAGAGACAAGAAACTGGGAGGAGGAGGAGGGGTGTAACAGAATGGGACGTCCTGGTGGCTTGGTGGGCAACAGTGCGGATCATGTATCATGAGTTCAAGTCTGATGCCAGGATCACAGTTAATCCATAATGCATTTATGCAAAGTACGTGCACAGCTCTACGCAAGGATCCTGTGACCGATTCGATGTGGTGGAACAATTGTAGTTACAAACGTGCAACTTTGATTCACTGACAAAATGATTTCCGTATGAAAACTTCCCCGAGAGCTAGTGGAAAACAGAACAAAACAAAAGTAGGTTTTCGTTTCCACATGCGTAACCGACGCATTAGTACGATAAATCCAACGCATGCAACAGCTGTGTCGCAACAGAACGCATCTGCAGCAGAACGATGCGGCAGTGATGGATTCTCTCGTTTGAAAAGAATAAACTTCCATCGAAGAGTAACATTACGTGTGATCCAAGCCTGCCTCGTGACCTTTGTCGCATGTCGTCACCCGCGCATCAAGGAGAATGTATTTGGGCTAAAGTCTAAAGAACGTTCCCGACATCTGTCTGCGCAGGCCTGTGATTGTCTGGCCTTGTGCCTTGGTTGGGTAGGCCGACTCTTCTCATCTCCCATGTGGCTGTCTGAGAAGCGACAGCGTGCAGACCTGGGGAAAACAGTATTTGCAAGTAATTCTTGGCGTTTGATTCAACCTGCTTGGAGTGCCAGATGGGTGGAGGAGTGTGCCACATACAGTAGGACAATATAATAAGTGCCAGAAGGTTTATGCAGTCATAGAAAAATAGCTTAAAATCAATTTAGTATACTTTTCTGTGATTGACAACTTAACTTAACTATCTGAAGTAGAGCCATAACTACAGGAAGCAGCATACTGTGCATCTATTTGACTCCATTTTTGTGGTCAGTTCCACAACAATTTCAGTTTAAATAGACAATGTTTCAACTGCGAAACCCCTTTGTAGCAGGCTGTTGGAAAATAGCTCATATTGTCTTTGTACTGAAACCGCTGCTGTTCAAACAACAAGGGAATTCGAGCTATATTAAATGCACCATGGTAGCTAGTCATTTAAAATGAAAATGAACAATGTGTTGAGACACCTTCAATTTACGAGTTTGAAAAACAAATGGAGCCGAACAGGCTGCTAAAGGAATCCCTAGCAGGGAAAATAATTCCTGATGAACGTTTGATTTGTCATATTCATCTATTTCCCCCTGGATCCCTGTATAAACTGTCCGGTGAGTTATTGTTCAATGGGATATGTAATTCTCTAAGCATATATTTTTCTTCATTACTACTGTGTGTTATTTTGCATGAGCGGGTCATTCGAGTATAACACAGTAAGATATGAAGAGGAGATCAATCCTCCCTTTCACCTCATGGTCTTCACTAGATATGAAACCCATTTTTTTCTCCCGTTAAACAGCAAAAACCCCAAACTCTTTTCTCACATCCATCGGCACGAAGGCAGAACTATATATATATACAAACGAGAATAACTTTATCTGATTGGTTATCTACACTGCGATCCTTTGATCTGAGGGTCAAAGGTCAGAGCTGGGCCACGGACACCATAACAACTCTGCTACACAGTCAATTTCAAAGAGTTGTGTTTTTAGTCCTCTCTCCCTGAAATCCAATCAGGCTGACCTGAGAAAGACCTCGCGGTTTAGCCTTAATAAATCTGCTAATAAATCTACTCTCAACGATCGAAACAGAAGAAAGTCATATGTTATCGAGTTTAACCGCCGGATCGGGAGAGTTCGCTGCGCCCCGTGACGACTGGAATAATTACATACTTTTCTGCAATTTATATTAATTCTTTGTGCACACATGCCATTGGCAGACCGATCTGTGAGCACATAAGGAGAGTTCCTCCTCTGTCGTCGGTTTGACAGAAAGGGTCCGATGGAGTTACCAGAGTCGCCACAATCAGGAAGAAATGCAGTTGTTTAACATCTGTCACTAAAAGGCTCTTGTTCTCCTCGAGCACTTGAGCAGAATTAAATTATAACATGAAGTTAATGGCATCATTTGCAAAGCGATCTCTTCTGTTCTTTTCAAATTCTTACATTACATTATTTCACATGATTTACATTTCTCATAACCCCTTTTTATTTATTTGCAATCTCTCATAACCTCTCATGTTTAAAACGTTACAGGTTTTTTTCTTCTTCTCATTGCTAATCACTCTGTAAAACAGGTCATTACGTTTGGAAGTGTTGCTACTATTAGAACAATAAAATCCTTATTCCAAAGCAATGATTTCATTCTCCCACGCTCTCGCTAGTGGATTCAGACTGTGTTTCCACTGTGTGTGTTTCCTCAGACAAGATGGCTCATGTTTCATTCAGAGGTATCTGCCTGCACGGCCTCCTGCATTACCCTTGTTCCTCCGTCCACAGTGCTGCGCTCGCTATGTCGGATATCCGTACAAACACGTACGCTCTCTATTCTGCCACAGATAACGTTTGTAGCTTGAACTTCGGGACAATGCAAGTTATCTCTGGTGTTTTCTTTTCACTTTTCTAGGGAGTAGGACTGATACGGTGTGTTGAGGTAATCACAATACAACCACTCCGATGATTGATACTTCCCCCCGAGTGCCTTCTGGGATGCCGTGTTTTTACAGAAGGAAAAGGGTGAACAGTTTTGTTTCTCCAAATGAAAAACAAATGGAGCTGGATGGAAAATTGTAGAGGGATGTAAAGGGATCACTACTTTTGTGGTTCCGCATCAACCACAAGGTCGCATACCAGAAATCAGGATCCCCCACAGTGGAACCAGCTTTTTCTTTCGACGGCAGCACATTTTAGCACTGTTAGTGTTGCCATAATCATGGAAATTGACCAATCAAAAGTGCTTCAGTGGCTCCCGCTGGCAGTGGCTGCCCTCAAAACCCACACTGCCAACGACTTACCTTTACTAGACATACACAAGTCGCTCTTTTATTAGTAGATTCCGAGGAAAAATACCAAAAGTCAGAAGGAATAGTGAGGTTTGGAGCACAATGTGACACAACCAGGAAACCCATGACATCCAACAACGCCTTGTAGCAGAATGTGACTTTGGGTTGTTGCTTAACCACAATAGCATGCCTTACTGTGGCAACTCACATTGTACCCCAGAGACATTAGGCCAATTACCTTGTTAAGTGATGTGTCTCCTTAACTGATTGCCCTCGTGCTTTTCTCCGTCTTCAGCTATTCGTGTGCTTCGCTCCGCCAAACGAGATAGAGACAGAGGCAAAGAGAGAGACAGAGAGAGCAAGAGAGACAGAGACAGAAAGAGAGGGGGGAAGAGAAGAGAAGAGAGAGAGAGAGAATGTGAGTGTTGTGTTGTATAATGAGTAAGCTATGGGCTCTTTTTCAAAGTATCCCAAACAGCGTTCAATAGCTACCAGATGGCTGAGGGAAAATATAGGGAGGGAACTTGATTAACTCAAAGCATTTTCTCTTAATTTGACTGAGGCTGTGATGTCAGCAACGCCACAAAGGCTGTCTTCCTTTACAACACATGATAAAGTCTCGGTGGAAGTGGGAATAAGAGCGGTAAAGAGTGGCGTCACATACTTAACAAGAGCAAAGTGATTTATCGGACGAAATAAGAGAACGTGGCAGTGTGGTAGTCTTTTAAAGGCAGACCAGTAATGTGCCTTGATTAATAACATCTCCACCAGTGAATTAACACCTAAATGTGCTAACATTTTAGTACGTTGCATAATTCCAATTCTAAATTGAATCGTAACTTCTTTCTCCTCTTAATATACAGAGTAATGGAGGCGGGGGTGTTTTCATCAGAGTGCTTCGTAAAAGTGTGTGGAAGCTCGTGACAGTATTAAGAGGTAATTTCCGCTTCCTCTTAGTGTAGTGCCAGTCAGCGCAGGCGGCGGGGGTCAGGGACTCAGAGGAATGAGGTCATGAGTCAGAGGAGGCTGGGCGATCTCTTGGGGTTCCCCTATATGTCATCAGGGGTCCTGTAAGCCCAACACGTTGCTGATAGATCGCCACTCTAATGGGCACTCCACCAGAGAAATTGTTTTAGAGGAAGTGCTGACTCGTTGATGGAGACCCCGCCACATAGCTCACATATCTCCTCAACGACAGCGTTCCCAGCTGAGCGATAACGTAGACGGCGTGTAAGAGATATTCTTTTGCAATCTCCGGAGCGCTTTATGCCGAATTCCTCCAAATCTAGGTCACGCACAAAAGGCAAATGCGTTACACCGCTACGACCCATTTGATCAGACATTTGAAACCTGCAGAGCCGCCTTAAATTACCCAGAGTGCTCGCCTGGTTGTCTCGTCGCAGCAACTGCTGTGTGGCGCTCCAGCAGATGCCAATTGCTCCTGGCTGCCAGGTTGGCTGCGTCAGACTGCCATGGAGTCTGCCTTCTACCTTGTGTTGCGAACACAAGTCAATTACCCCAATTAATCTGGCGGGAGAATGGAATGGAGATGGAGATTGTGCTGCTCAAGTCAAAACAAACACCGTCGCCTGCCCTGTAGCATTTGCACACATTACCATTAAGCACAGGCCGCTAAATGTATGACCATTTTAGCAGGATAAATGTGCACATTTAGTAGATGGAGATCATGTCATGCATTACGGGCTGGCAAGATACAAAGATTGTTTAGACTCTGGGTCTCAGGCTCTCTTATGACATTATCAACTGCAGACAAGCTGAATGGGTGAAGACAGACTTTCAGAGTGACTTGGTTACAGATGGAGAGGATCATATCTTCAAAGGGGCAGAAATACTGATTCGGTTCAATGGAGAGCACTTTTACGAGAAGTGGGTGTTTCAAATCATCTTGCACATAAGAAAAGCTAAAGAATTTGTTACTGTAAAAATGGACGTTAAAAAAAATGCATTGGAGACAAATGGAGGAAAGGTGAACCACGCTGCTTCTTTTTTTTTTTACCACACGGAGAAACAATTACATGGGTCTTACCGCTCGGGTGGTGCGGGGGTCCTGAGCGTTTCACTGGTTGCATCTCCACTGTGCCGTATACTGTCCCAATGAAACCCAGGTCCGGGTTGGGGCCTTACCGTTTGGAGCTCGTCTGTGTCAGCCGTCGTAAGGTGACCAGCTGGTGGTTTATTACCCGGGGCATTCTGTTGACCGCTCTCGTTAAACTCCTGAACCAGTCTTGTAGACCTATACTATGTCCAGGGGAAAAAATCTGCAGTGGACAATGAAGCCAGATTTGCTGATAGGCTGATACCCGGATCACGGACCAGGTGGCAGCCTCGGTTTGATGAGCCCGGAGACAGTTGGATCAAAGCTTACAGTGGCCGGGAGTGGACGTTCTTAGCTCGGAGACTTCAGTCATTTTTAATATGTGGTATTCAACTCATGAGGTCTGCGTGCATGCGGATAACTGCAAAAGCAGAGTTGAGCTTTGACATTCATAAAATATTTACGTTATAGTACTGCATTTTTAGAGGTATTGCTCTTGATACGAGCCGTTACTCATGTATTATTGAACCGAGTGAAGACATTTGTCAGCAAGCTGACACTTGATATTCCTGTCCCACCAACTGCTTCAAAGAATTTTGCCTCCACATTTTAGTAGTAGGGTGAAGTCATCAAACAGTACCATTCCACTAGATGAAAAATATATTCCTTTGTGCTTCTAGTACCATTGTAAAGCACCATATTATCTATCAAACTCTACACTGAAAAAAGCTTACACATTACAATAGGTGCCCTTGACAAAGCCTCACTTAATTCTAATCCTCTTCCGCACCTCTGACTTCTCTGGCTTGGCTTGAAAAATTTAAGAGATCCCCGATAAAGAGATCTGTGAAATAAAACTCCAATTCGTGACCTTTGCCCTCCCTCTTTGCACTGAACTCTCTTGACTTCTGAGAAAAGTGCCGCTGGAGTTTCCTCAGCTGTTCCTGGGTTTCTGGCCATCCGATAAGCCAATCCGGCAGGCTCATTCCTGCCTCCCCTACTCTCTGACCTCTCTGCTCTCAGTGTAATTGCCTCAGAGTTTGATGGACCAGTGTCTCCGAAGCAGATGATGTCTTTCATTGCGGCTTGCGATAACAGCTACGAGGCCTCGTCCCTGACCACCACGAAACCCTTTTCTATAACGAGTTAACGGTGGCGAGGGAAGCAGCCATCTGCTAGGGAAATAAAGCCTCTGACGCTCAACCCCCCCAAAAACTCTGGTTTTCATTTCTACTTGGGGGATAACCTCATGCTTTCCATCATGCACCTTTTAGCAGCACTCATGGTGCGTTGGTATGTGGCACGGTTAAAGGCAGATTTCTACTTAATACAGATGTCAAAATCCGGGTCCTTCTTGTTGTGATCAAAAACATAAGAAACGCTGCCATCCATTTTTTACAACATATTTTCTTTTCCTCCAGATGGAACCTTTGCCAAGTATTTCCATCTCAAACATAACGTGATGTCCATAATTGCATTTAAGTGACAACGTTGAGGTAATTAGCAAACCAGATAATGGGACAAAATACAGGCTTATGAATTGGATCCCATACATTCTGATACGAAGCATATGCGGCCAGAGAAACAAAAAGCCCAAACGTATCCGCAAAGTGGGGAACACATGTTTACAGAGAGCTGAATGTGATCCAGCTCAGAAATCAGAGTCCTTTTCTTCCATCTTATCTCTTGTTTTTGGAGGATAAATAAAAGTGAAACCCAAGGCTTCATCCGCAGTAATTACACCCGCAACATTTTCTCAGACAGCAGAAAGTCACGTCTGGCAGGGCAGTGGACAGAGACGGACAGGTTGATGAATGCACAGGCACTGAGTCATGAGTTGCACGTGCATAAAGGAGTAGTTCACCCCGTCCGGCTCCTGGGCCGCCCCTGAGCCCCGGTGCTGACGGACAGGAGGGAGGATGATAGATGAAGATGCATGACTGCAGATAGACCATCAGATTAGTGGTTTGGTATATCTGATGTTGTGGCATAATCAATCCCATTCATCCCCTCCCTGTCCCCCGCATTGACGGTTGGATCTGCTATCTCTCTGAATGTCCGGCCCGAAGATGGCCAGCCACACACACTCGGCTAAAGGACCCTGCAGTATAAACTCCCTTCTCTTCTCTAGTCTTTAACCTTCTTTCTCCCTAATACTGCTGTTAAATCTGCAGTAATAGAACACAGCCTTTTGGGTTTTTGCTGTTTCGTCGAACATCTTTCGGTGATTATTTTCTTTTTCTTTTTTTCCTCACTGGGACGTGATACGTTTAAGGGGTTTGCATATCAGCAGAGCGCTCTAAAGTCTTGCCAGTTCTGTTATTTCCCTTGTGGAGATGAGCTAATTGCCAACGGTACAGTTATAGTGTGCAGGACACAACAGCATTTGGGTTTGGAGAGTAAAATGTGTGAGACACATGTTGAGAGAAATGTGGAGCCAGGCAAGAGGGGGAAAAGCCCCAGCCACCTATATGAATACATCCACCAGATCCAGCATGGCTCCAGTGACGTAACATCGGGGTAAACACCCAGATAAACACCAAATTAAGCAAAAATCTCAGAGGGAGGCATAAGTATCTGCTTTAATCTTCGCTTCATAATGTTCCAGTCAGAGAGAAAAACAACAACAACCCCATATTGCCTTTGAGAAAGTCTCTTTACAGTTTAACCAATTCCCCAATAAATCTCAGTGTGGCTAGCCTGCCTTGTTCCTCTAGGTTCTGTGTCTCACATGATTGATGTGCATGCACAGTTATATTGAGTTAACAAACTCTGAAACCCAGAAGTATGTTCAGTGGTCTAACAGGAAGTGATGTAGGGCTCTGTACTGCATAAGCTCCAGGGATTGTTGTCCTCATCAAGGAAATTCACCCTGTCAGCATTTGAACTACACAAAGGCTGACAATGTTGTGTTTTTCACAAGATAAGTCACTTTTGCCTTCCCAAAGAAGTGAGAAATCTACCCGAACAACATCTACAACATAGTGAGCTCAGCCAATTAGCTGCTGTTTTGGAGACTTGGTGCTTTGCCTTTGACTCTCATGTCAGAGTTGTAGTCGCAGAGTAACGCAAACCTACATCTGGCAGCCATGACAGGTGAAAGAAGAATAAAGCACTATTCCACCATCAGCACTAATGGGAATAAATGGCTTACCTGAGCCAGCTAACAGCTAACCACATCCTGCTAAGAGCACCCAAAGGCTCCCCGTCAATCTCGGGCCCTAAGCGGTCCTTTCAATGGAGAGAAGAACGTCTCAAAGCAAAGTGAAATGTTTACGTTTTGAAAATAACTTTCTTTGCCAAGTTTGCAGAAATGGAGAGGAAAAAAGAGAAGCACCTTGTACGTGAGCAAGTACACTCAATTGGGGGAACGTTAGAAAGACGTGGCTGACAGTGTTTGAGAGCCGCCTCGCACGTGAGCCAGTCTTTCCTGGCATGAGTTCGGTTGTATTTCGTCAAAGTGGTTAAAATCATTCTAGTTACCCGAAGTGAGATTAGCGCAAGTACCAGTGCTAATTAATGTCACATGGGAGAGACGTTCAGTCATTGGGGTGTGGGAGTACCATCCTCACTAAGGTGATGACACTGCAGAACATCTTGCAGTATTTTGTGGTGTGGGAAAACTCCCTGCAAACAATTCTGCCCATGACCCAAACCCCATGGTTAGTCTCTCTCTCCCCCCCCCCCCTCAGAAAATTCCATTGAAGAACAAAAAGCAGGGAAGGGGTTGAAGCCTAATAAGCGAATCAGAACACAGAACGGCTCCGATGGCGTGCGCTCAATTTGCTGCTCCTAATTTATCTGCCTCTGCAAATGCTTCACCTCTGATCTACTTTGAGCTTTCATTC
>OMLI01018199.1:23863-40015 GCA_900302605.1 Rondeletia loricata
ACACACACACACACACACACACACACAGAGACGCTGACTTCTCCTCTATCTTACTCTCATTAGACTCCTCCACAGACTGTATACCTTTTGGACACACACAAACAAACACACAAACACACTCTTACCCTTACACTCACAGACTTGCACTCGCTCTCTGCAACCGCCAACCTTCCCGTCTCTCCGGGCCGAAAGTGGATTCCAGAGCTCCGTCGACAGGGAACAGGGAACAAATGGAGTGCGGACCACCCCTACGCTCCTCAGCTCTCCTCCTGAGCCCTAGCGTCTTACACAAATAAACCAGCGGAGATTTAGTGACATCGGGCTTCGGGATCCTTTTCGCTCTCTTTATCAAAAGGATCAAACGCTCATGGAGTGGCTGTGCGTGTGTGTGTCTCAGTGTATGAATGTCACGAAGATACGTTTGCCGTCCACTACATCCCTGTGTGCATCTAATTTTCTCCATGAATGTGTTCGTGTAAGTGTGTATGGATTATTGTGAGTATTTGAATGTATGTATCTGTTTCTCTGTGTGTGTGTGTGTGTGTGTGTGGGGGGGGAAGTGGAAGTCCCAGTGATTCATTTCAGACTCTTTCTTTTCTCTTTACCCCTTTCCAACAGCTGTTCATTGTCTGCACCGCTTTACAGCCCAAGGAGGAAGGACAGCCCTTAACGTAAACCAGGGACTTTAATAAAGATGGATGCTTACTTTTATATCCCTCAACGCTGACGAATTTCCTCGTTGATTTTCGCCCCCATCCCGAGGGAGGGATCGCACGGGGCGTATATTTCAGCACATCTTCGAGAAGCTCGGCAAAGCGGAATCACTGACCCACTCCAAACTGTTTACATATTGTAATCATCGCCCTTGCTGATGTGACATGTAAAGTTTGCGCTGCTAAAGCTGCGCTGCACTATTATTTCGGGGCAGAGTTGGGGCATGCGTTAGAAAGAGGCTCCATTCATTGGCAGTTGTAATCCCACCACTGTAGCTTCTGTGTATTTTCAATCCCTTGTCAACATGGTGGAAGCCTACCGGGATTCATACTCTAGACAATAGATGTATTATTCACCATAGACTACATTTGCAATTCTCATTCACTTTGAATTCAAAATGTAATCAGTATCTCTAAATACTGAATGTAACAGACAATTTCCTAAGGTTAAAGTTGACATTTCAAATTCCAAATAAAGTCAAGGTGTGTTTTTGCACAATGGTAAACAGATGTTGCTCGTGTGAACCTCTCTGAATGCTGCTCAGTTATGCAAATGTGACACCGAAATCTGCATATTCATAAAAATGAGCGCTGCTAAATTTCCACCGTGGCGTCGTGACCTAATTCTTACGGATCACGGATAACGTAATAATTATGCTAAAACAGATGTGGGCTAACGCTCTGTGCTCACTAGCATGCATTTCACTTATTTCCCCTTCCTAGTCCCAGCAGCTGAACCTCTCCTGCTCAGGTTCAAGTGCAGCTTTAAGTAACGCTCGTGCATAATTTCACTCCCCAAACCGCATATCAATACGGTAACTGCATGTTTATGTCGGAAGCAATTAGCTTTGAAATTGTTTGGGGAGACTTTGGTGACAGAAGCAGAGCGTGTAATGGAAGCGCGGTGAAGGGTGATTTACGCTGGTCAAGACGACCTCAACCCAGACAGGAAGTGAATACTGTTTTGAGGTCAGCAAGCCACGAGGCACCTAGGAGACTTACCTTATGGAATCCATGTGAGCGGCTGGTGTGAAGTTTCTGTGTGTGTGTGTGTGTGTGTGTGTTTCTAATCGGAAGACCCACAATAACGGCAGTTAACAGCGGCCTGAGTGCCAATTCACATTAGCTGGTGGTCCTTGACCCTGCAACTGAACAAATGAAGCTGTATAATGTATATTTTAATCAGCTATGAAGGAAATTATGTTTTTTTAACACTCGTGTGAAGGCACACACTCACACCCTCAAAGCACTACACCGACTTTATCGTGTCCAGGTGATTTAACAATTAAAGAAGGTTTTAGATGCTATACTGAGTCATGTGCAACTGATTCCTAAATATTCCAACTTCATTCATTAACTACACTTGTTAATTAATATACTAAGCCACATTAGTTTTAGGCATGCTTGGTTCAAAATAAACACCTTTGACCTTTATTATAATGGTGTTATTTCTGAGGGGTAAGTCAAAAGAGCCATGTAGTTACAAGTGATGTTGCAAATACTACTATTCTTTCTTTAGTAAGTAAGTAATATCTCTCGATGGAAATGCTGAAGAACACTTAAAGTATACTGTTAAATAAACAGGATCCCATTTCTTTAGGGGAGGCGGTGTGTGGAATTCCACCAAAATGCAGGAAAATGGTTGTAAAAACACAATTTATTTCTAGGGGAGGGCCAGACCCCGCTGCCTAAACAGCTCCCACCTTCAAACACAGTCAGGCACCCATATCGTAGGTGACTCACATTATCCTAAAAGTGAGAAAATGAGAACTTGTAGCAGCTGTAAGGCTGGAAGGTTGGTTCAGTTTAATGACGCGTCTCTAAACCTGCCAGGCTCGGTAAGGGGATTGGTCAAATAGACATAAAATTTGACAAAAAACAACTTTCAATGGCAGAAAATCTCTCTTCCCACAACATTTCAGAGCATAACTTGTTTCATTACACAGGAAGTGAGCGAAGTTAGCCAGACAGCTAACGTTTTTGCGCTTTTGATGAAGATAGAGAACTTGTTTTCAGACGTTATGAATCTATAGAATAAAAACCGATACCAATTTTGGATGACTAAAATGTCTATCGTCAAACTTTGAATAATGCTAATCGCCTGTGTTTACTTAACATACTGTATGCTAAAGCGTTAGCAAGCGCACCAGACAGGATATCTACCAGACTCACAGGGATGAGTTTGGTGCCAATCCTCTCGTCAGATATTGGGTAAGGTGACCAATGGGCCAAACTCCCAAAAAGTCAGAATAGTCCTTTAATTGTAGGGAAAGACATGCATTTAAATGTTTTAAAATGTATTTAATATGTATCAAGTAACAAATGAGGTTGGAGGTTTTTTCTCCTCCAAAATTAACAAAAACATTCATCTATATCCTTGAAAAATAACATTGTAGCAAATGTTGGCTTAGTGGAATATACCGTAGAGCTGGTGTGGTGAAACAATCAAGACATGCACAGTTATTATGTCTGAACATATCCTTTCTGTTGGGTTTTAACCTCATTACAGGCGTATTCCCCACTGTCTGAGACCATTTCAGGGCAGAGTCGGTGTTGTACACACACACGTCGTCAACGGCGGTGGTGAACGGTGATGCTTTCCAGATTCTGACTGCGGCTAACTTCCTCCAGAAGCGCGTACGTGCACACAATACACACACACACACACACACACACACACACACACACACACACGTAATCACACGATCATGCACGCAGAACCTTTTTCTGTCACACATGTACACTAATTTTTAGACACATGCTCCAGCCCACACAGGCACACACACACACACACACACACACACACACACACACCCCCAGACACCCATGTCAAACTGTGCCAACGGCAGTGGAAATATGGAGCACATTTCCAAGGCGCTCACTGTGTCCTCAAGGAGAAATCCATTTGAAACGTTCCCGACCTCATTGATTTTGAAAGGAGAGCCGAGCCAACAGTTGTGTTTTGTTTGTCACTTAGTGATATGATTGCTCAAACTATGAATCAACTCACATAGCATGCAGTCAGTCCTCCAAGGCCAACAGACGGGATCAGACATCGGTTAAAAGAGCAGTCTGCTGAAAGCGGGAAAAAATACAATTATTGTGTTATTATCGCAGAGACAAGACAGCACTAGCCTTTCACTTCTGTAATTTAATTATAATAATTAATAATAATTCCAAGAGAGAAGCTAATTGGTTTTCAGATGAAGCATTAAGAAACAAAACCAAGGACTTAACGATTACAAAATAAAGTGTGTCCAGTCACTCTGAGTGCAGGGGCGGAGAAGAAAACATTACAAAGGACAAGATTGAAAGAAAAGTCTAAAATCAAACATGCTGCATAATATTATCCTGCTGATAAAAGAAATCAGGGAAAGTGACAGAATATTGGAAATACCAAAAGCTGTTCATGACATAAACCAGATCCACTGTATTCCTTAGGTATGATTGCAGCGTGTCAAGCACAACACATTGAGCCTGGCAGGATATTAGAATTTTCCCAGCGTTAAGACGGGATAATAGTCAGAAGTCCGTCTGTCCCGGCAGTCTTCGGTTTAGCTGCCATTGTGAGCTGCCCTTCACTAATCAAGTATGTCTGTGGATAGCCAGGCTTTTGATGCCGTCGCAGGCGTTTACAAGTTCAGCAGCGTGTGTGGGCCACACACACACACACACACACACACACACACACACACACACACACACACACACACACACACACACACACACACACAGATCAACAATAGCCCGAGCCTCCAGCCACCAAGGCACCTTCCCACAATAACTGCACAGCACATGTTGTTAGCTACATGACTGCTAGCTCAATCAAGGAGCTGTTGGATTTTTCTAATGCTACGTCAAGTTTCCATGCAACACCGTGCCAAGTTGCTGCATTGGTCAGTTTACTTCCTGTTTGTGAGCTTCTGTAAATTCTATATTCAGCTTTCGGCCTATGCGCCCTTTTTTCCCCACATACAACCTACATAATAAATGCATATTCACTTGTTGCAATTTTAACTTTATCCTACATTTACCAGACTTACTTTCAACAACCTCCAGAGAACTGGTGTGAGCTTGTTGCTTGCAAACAAAGGTGGGTGTATGGGGATATAAATAGCTTGAAGGTGTGATCGTTTAGTTGTGGTTTATACGTGTAGGTGGAGAGAACAATAGCGATAGCGAAACACAACACATATCTTGGGCTGCATTGCATCCTGGTCTATTGAGGCTACTGTGGGTGGAGAAATTGGTCTCTCTGCTTCTTCTACGATGGATTTCTCCCTGTATGTTTGTTGAACGTAAGAGAGAAATACAACACCAAACAATAAAATGGGCCCAGAAATGCGCCAATAGCTGGGTTTTTTAACAGTGTTAACGTGTTTTAGGGTCGATTTTTGTTTAAAAGACAACAGGTTCATTGTAAATTGTTTTTGCCACACTTATAATTGTAATTGCCTGACTTACTTTTGCTGACTTGTGCCAATTCCCGAAAGTTGAGGCATTACAGAAAGAGGAATATGGGTATACATCCTCCCCAGCTGGTCTCCGCCTTATCTGAAATCCATCCCAGACATTGTACAGTGGAACAGGGACTTCATATAGCCACTTGCACTTACTCAGTCCAAATCCATCAGGGATTTTAGGGGTTATCTGAGACACAAAAGACTTTCGGATGGGGGGGCGCAGAAACATGTGGGTAACCGTGGCCTTTTCATCTTTATGGCTGCGTGGTCTTACTCAAGGGGGATCAGTCAGATCAGACAGGACATACATTCATATGCAGTAATGATAACAAGGGGACCACTCGGACTTCAAAGAGCTGGCGTTTATGGTTTGTTGAATTGCCACAAAGAGATATTGTTTTTATATTTTTTGCCTTTGAAGCAGGTTCAGCTGATATTATTTAGAACATTGGAGCTTTAGTGAAAGCACTGTTTATAGAAAGCTGCCTGTCCTTATGTGGGTATATACTTCCTGTGTCTGGTCATCACGTGATAGCTAATGGGCTCTGTGGCATTCCAAAGATCCAACGCAGCCTTGTCGGGGACGCGGTTCCATGTCAGCGAGCGTTTCACATCTCACTCCTTCACAGCTCCTGCTTCAAAACACTTTTGTTTCTCCAAGAGGATAGAAAAACACACCAGGCGGAGGTTTCTAGGGCGACTCAAAACAAGCGCACTCAAAGAAAGCCTGTTGCACCTGTTGCCGGCTCTCGACAGCGGCAGGGGCCGGCGGACGAGCTGTCAACCGGACTCCTCTGGGAATCTGAGGGATTGGGTGAGAGAGCCACGGTCCACCAAGTGTGACTGGCTGGAGACGTGGGGTTGACTAGGGGCTGAACCCGTAGCCGTCACCGCTGCTCTGCGCTCCTGCCCATCCTTCATCTGAAAACCGAGGGGGGAAAATGTACTTTTCCTGCCTGACTCGACAGCTCAGGCTGCCAGGATCCGCCCAGGCCTTCATATTCCGTTTTGACAGTTGTCACGGCACAGCACCATGCTGCCATTCCCCCGCACCTGTGACTGATCGCACTAAGCAGCCCCTTCTGGTTTCAATAAAACATGGAGGATACTTGAGCAAAGGGAGGCTCTCTGTGAGTGCTAGCTTGAATTGTTGGGTGAGATACTGTCTATTGTCTCTGTTTCATTTCACTCCAACCTTTTTTGCCTTTTATTGATTCAAGTCAACTCAGTGCAGCTAATAATGGTTCCCTGGCAGTACAGCTGTGTGTTGGCATGCCGGTGGTGTAACACTGCCAATAATGTAGCATTGGTCCAAAGATAATACAGTATATAAACCCTTCACTCCTTCTTCTCTCAACTACAGTGTTCCTACTTAATCATATATAAATCAAGCTAATGCCTTTGTGAGAGCTTCATCATGGCATTATGAACCTGTGTTGTTTGGTGTGATTTGATTGGCTTATGGGTTGTTGCTCAGGGGGTTGCTGGGTAGCCAGGGTTAGACTTGACTTGTCTCTGCACCAATGGCACCAAGACAACAATTCCTATTTAATTAGTGTAGCAATTATAGTGATTTGACTTCTGATTGAAGTTCTGTACCAGTCTTACCCATTAAAGCTTGGAGTCTTATTACACCAGGCTTCATCACATTGTTTGCTTGTCTTGACTGATGTGAAGAACCCGAGGCCTTACAATACCATGTATTCCCCGGAGCATGCCAGTAATGTTTCCGAGCTCATTCTCTCCACCACACATAGAGCATCTTTCACATTCCAGCTGTGTCTATTTGTCTCCTCCTGAGCGGAGGAACTCCAAACCGTAATTAGAAGCCCCTGGGAAAGGCCCTGGAAAATTCACGGAAACCGACATGAGAATCCGCAGGATGCAGAACTTCCAACACTCGGAGAATGTGTGCGCCACATTTTCACGGCTAATCATTGTGAAGTGCAGTGGATGGCTTGCGATGAGCACGGTGAATTATGCACATTCTACCGGTACGCTTCTGTAGAATGCACCCGAGCTGTCTTCCTTTCCACAGGAATATCAATCAGAGTCGCTACAATATGATGACAAGTCCAGCTAGAGCAACATGGTGGAGATGATTCAGGGGCTGAATGATTTTACAGCCTAGAGGACAGTTGGAATGATGCTATGCTGAAGGGCTACGGTTATATACTATGGCTTCATAACCAAACATATGGAATCAATGATGAAAATACATCATCAATATTCTGCAAAGCGGTTTTCTATACCCCCACGATGTCAAGATTTTACTGAGAAAAACCTGCGTGATATTGATATGTTCAATAGTTTGTCTTGATCTGTGGTCAGAAAACAGTTTCTGCAGAGAACGGAGACAATGCAACGTCTAAATCGGCTCATGAAGTTACGTGAAACTCCAAATCTATTTCGCCCAAGGAAACCGGCAGAATGCGCTCTACTGCATACCTGAACAAAACAACAGAGACAAGAGGAGGCGAGAGCGGCCCTGCACTCCAAAGCTCCTGTCCGCTCGCCGTGTTCCTGTGCCAGCCTCACTTGACGGGACGTTTACTCCAGCAGCGTCAGGGAGGCACGAGCAGCGTCCCGTTGACATCTCTCTCCCATTAGCGCTGTCAAAGATGCGTAGGCTTTTGAGGAAACTTCTCTCGGTCATTCTCCGCTCAAGACAGATACGTACAGGTAGGCACATATACATGCGCGGGCTTGTGCACACACACACATACACAGGGGAAGACACACACTTCCTATATGGGTTCACTTTCCTCTCATTTATTTCTCTTTTTCTTGATGTTTTCTACCCCTATCTCAACCACCACTCCCACCCACCCACACACACACACACCACACCCCTTCGCACATCAAGCATAAGCGGGGAGAGGACAAGAGGGGAGAGCGAGGAAACGGACAAACAGTGACATAAACAAAAACAGCAAAAAGCCAGAAAAGTTGTTAACAGTCCCTTTTTAAAAATACTCTACTATTGTTTGGATGTTGGCAAGGCAGGGTTTCTCTGTGTCAACACCACATGGGGAATTATAGTATCCAGCAAACCCAAGAGGAAATGAGAAAAGACAAGGGAACAAACAGAGATTAGTTGTTTAGCTGTCATGCGAAGAAAAACTGGAGTTTATGGACGCTGTACCGGCTTCCTGCCCGCCATTCTGCAGACCTGCAGCATTTGCAAATCATTCTTGGCTTTCGTTTGAATCTGCTGTACTGTAGTACCAGATTAGTGCAGTCTGATAGATAGAACAATACAACGACTGCCAGAAACGTTAGACAGTTTTTAGTATACTTTTGTGTGACAATTTACTCGACAACTGACGTTACCTGAATTGTCTTGATAGGGTAAATCCCACCTATGTGGTGCTCTAAGCAGGTTTGAACTCTTGTGTCGATCAGTGAATGTGCCAGCTAAATGCCATAAATGTATAAATGCTTCTAGCCTCTATGGCCTATTGGAAGGCTATTGGACTAAGCTGCTCTGACTGCTCAAGTGCTGCAGTATTCATTCTCACACCGCACTTCCCTCGGTAGAGTCTGCTGTCAATTTCTATAATTCAGAGCCTGTCATAGTGGGATTATTCCCTGGCCGTCTCAAACAACACCTGCTAGACTAGACACGCTCTGGAATAACAAATGGAAATATCCCACTGACCCCCTTCCAAACACACACACACACACACACACACACACTCATACACACTGCATGGCCCGCAGGTATTTGCGGAGAACGCCATAACTTCGCCCTAACACACCTTGCAGGCTTGACACGAGCCCCGTCCGTCCGTCTGCTTGGCAGCGAAACGTCCTGGTGGAGAAGTCTGAAACCTGCCGAGGCTTCTTGTTAGCTTGATACCATTCGCAGACCGGCGGAGGGACCTCGGGTTGAATCCCGGTGGGAGAGCGGCAGCGGCTTCCAAAAGGAGACTCAGTAGGCTTCTGCACGTCTATGTTTGAATTCACGCTTCTCGGACGGAGGAGCAGCTGAAAAGCTCGACGCATTGGAAACTCAAAACAGCTCGTGTCTGGGTGGATATTTCATCCCCCCCAAAAAAAAGAAAAGCAAAGAGCGGTTCTGGCCAAAGCGAGGAAACCCTCTCAGGTTTCAGCTGTCCGCCGGCGGCCCTCGGCCGCTCTGTGGAGCGAACGTGAGGGCGAGAACAAAATGTGAGCTGGCCTCACACACGCAGTCCACATGAGAGCCGGAGGTTAAGCCTGTTTCAAACAAGCTAGGTTTAACCCCCCTCAACCCGACCACCAGCACCACCACTACCACCCAAAATGATAAATCGCATCAGGCCTTCTCACATACACACGTGTGCACACGCATGTACACAAGCACACAGTAAAACACACAGACTATAAACTTGACCCGTATGCATAGCTACACACACACACACACACACACACACATTTGGCCTACACAGTGTTGGAGTAGTGTGTTTGGTGTACCCTACATTCAAGCAGCTGTGTTGGTGGTCGGGTAGCGGTGTTGACAGCTGAAGGCCTGTTGTTCCATAAAGCCATACCTCCAACCTTTAACAACACCTATAACATGCTTGCTCACAAATACACACACACACACACACACACACACACACACACACACACACACACACACTGACCAGTTGACTTGCATGCACACATGGATGAAAGCTCTCTACGTATCGTACATGCATGCTAACACACACATGCACACATACACATGCATAAACATGACCAGGCAGGCCGTCTGGCTTTTCTCATAGCCAACACTGCCAGAGTGTTAGCCCACTCCCCCCTCCTTAATTCCATACACTCATAACTTCTCAATAGTTGGACTGACTATTCAAAAAAAATAAAGAGATGCCTTGTTGAGCTGTGTCGGTGGGGGACCCATAACTCTCTGCGTTTCTTTTTAATACCATTTACTGGCCAAACGGCGAACATCGATTATTGTATGGCGATGTAGAAAATGGAGGGGGAAAACATCAAGCACATGAAGAGTGCTGCTCTTGTAAAGTCTGTGATTGAGTTTCACAATGGCTCCGGTCCTGCTGAATCAAACACTCTGAAAACCGCAGCCAGTGAATGAAAACTGACCTTGATTTTGCTAACCTCGCATAATTCCCACCAAATGTGTTGTGGCAGAAGCTCTATCTCAGATTCTGTGACACAAAAAGACACATTTTGTGTGTTTTCTACATACAGCTCCCTGCGCCCGTCCATTAAGCACTTATAGCCTCTCGTGTAACCTTTTTGGAGACAGATGAAGAATCTAAATGGAATTTCTGCGGGCACGGACCGGTTTGAAGCCAATTTGGAGCAAGTGCTAGTCATAGACAGGAGTGAGTGTGTGTGTGTGTGTGCATGTGTGCACAAGCACGAATGCAGGGCACATAGTCTGACCGCATCTTGTGTTTTGGAGTAATTCACTGACAGGCAAGACAGCTTCAAATTCTGACATGGACTGTGTTGTTGTGTGTGTGGATGGCTATGCACGTGCGTTTGTGTGCGTAAGACAACTATAAGTATATATTACTGTTCTGTTCTGAGACGGCTGGTTTGCATTAAAGTGGTATAGAGTGTGTATGCCAAATATTACACACTAGTAGATGTGTGGTGAAAAAGAGTTATGTGTGTGTGTGTGTGTGTGTGTGTGTCCACAGGCCTCTGGGTTGCTCTCTCAGACAAAGCAACGGTCTCTGTCGCATCCCTCCCTGCCAACTCAACCACTTGTCGAACAATTCTCCAATATGTGCAGCAGAGATTACCTTAATTGCAGATGACATTTTAAATGAATTTTGAAAAGGTTGACAGCAAAGTCTGGGCACGAAAGCCACGTCCATTCAAACTAGGGAGAGGCCAACCTTTGTGGCTATTCACGGTACGCTCTGCCTTCCGAGAGAGAGACTGTATGTTTTCCCGGGGACGATGTAAAACCGTGTTACAGAGAACAAATCAGTTAATAGCTTCTTTATGGCGTATCCTAAACGCCTCATTTAAAAACCTTTCAACTCCATAGCTGTCCTCCCATGTGGCCTAACTGCATACAAAGATAATTAACAGACACTCTGCCGTATTAGCTTGAATTGGGAATGAACATTTTTTATCGTCCGTCAAATGTTTGCTAACCGCTGTTACCCAGCGCCGTCGCACTTCTTTCTCTCCTCCCTTTGTGTGCCGTGACCGATTCACACCCGCTGCAGTGATGGAGTTTGTTTTGCATGCATAAATTCTTCATAAGGCCTCATATTGACTCCGCCAGATAGTGACAAACCCCAACGAGAGTACACCAGAGGCATAATTAATAGTTTATGGCATCATCAAAATGCATCGCCTATGAGAAAAAGCGGATATTTCCCTTAAATGCCGTATAGTCGCTTCTCCCGATGGAATGACAGACATGCTGCTGTGGTGTATCGTCACCTGTCGTGTCGAATATGATAAGAAAAGAAACTGCTGCCAGGAAAGACACAAATAGAAACCTGCCAGAATGAGTTCATAGCCTACATGCATGATTTCTTTCTGCATAGAATATTACACCGAGAGGGTTGGGGATGCGGGGTAAGGAACGGGCGTATATGTGAGACAATGGTGTATTTGTGCAGAGGCACACCAATAACAGGAGAAAGACAGAGAAAGACAGAGAGCTGGATGCAATTAACCTGCACCCGTCCAGACGAAGCAGCGGTGTCGGACTTGGGGATCGGGTGGGAGAGCTGCAACCGTCTCTCAACTGAAGCTGGTCGTTTCCAGGCTAATTGGGACGGCGTTGCGGTACAGTATGAAGGGGGTTCCCATGTGGATTCCTGTTTCTCTGGCTGTGTGCGCATCCAGACTGTTCGTTTGTGGTAAGGTATGACAGCGTGAGACCCGGGGAGTCCATGAGAGGAAGCTCAGGATGGGAGAGGAGTAAGCGAGCAAGGGTGGAAAAGGAAAAAGAGTGAGAGGGAAGGAAATGGAACAGTGGAAATCAGAGGGAGGGAGAAGGATAAGGGAGGGGATGGGGATGGGACGTGGGAGACAGGCAGGCGGTCGGGTGAAGGTTAATCAGAGTGTTGCAGGGTGTAGCGGAGCTGCTTCTCCTCACAGTTGTGTCTGTCAAGTGGTACAGCTTCCCAGAATATGAGCGCCTCCATTGAGATTCTGTTGGCAGAACAACACTTCTACCGCTGCCGTGTAATTCATACACCTGCAAATACACCTAGAAAGCAAACCCTTTCTAGTAGCATCAGAATTACGTCTTGGTATATTACCGCGCCCGTGACTATTTCTGGCGATATTATATTTTTATTTGTTATATAATCTGGTAATCAGCTTCATGAATAGAACAGTAGCATGTACCTGAATGCGCCATGCCTTACTGGGTGTTTGAAATGAGCGTGAGAGAAATACCTTTCCCCAACACGAAAGGATGACGTGAAGGAGACACGACTAGAAACAGGCAGTAGTTTGACATTGAAATACTGTAGTGGTGTAAACTAAGGGTGTGGAGGTCGGGGTGGTGGACAGGCGTATCTTATTTGCCTTCAAGTCTGGTGAACTGGGTTCTATTCCCAGCTCAGGCGAAGAAGTGTTCAACTGCCTAAACTCAACGGTTAGCGAACCTTATCACGTGATGAACAGGTGAATATATCGACTCCAATATAATATCGTCAGACCTTTCATGGTGGAGGAACGTAAATCTTCCCATTATGAAGCGTTGTCTCTTCAAGGCCTGACTATTGCAATGCACTTTTTACACGCCTCAATCGTTCTTCTGTGTCTCGGCTTCAGTTAATTCAAAATGCTGTTGCAAGGCTTTTTGACTAAGTCCCCGAAGCGGGCTCATATCGCACCTATTCTGCCTGCTTTGCATTGGCTTCCAATTGAGTGTAGGATTGAATTTGAAATTATTTTAATAACGTATAAGGCCCTGCACGGGTTAGCTCCGTCTTACATAGTAATTACTGTGCCCTTATGCTCCTGCAAGGACCCTCAGGTCGTCTGACCAGGGCCTGGTGGTTATTCCCAGTCGCTTTAAATGTGTAGCATTGGATTCTGTTTTGTGTCATGTATTTTGTTTTGATTCATCTTATCGTTGTACTGTACCTTTTTAGCTAGCATTTTAATGTGTAGCATTGTTTGTCTGTTTTGTGTCATGAAATTTCGTTTGATATATTCTTCTACTATACAGCGCTATTGCATTTTATTGGTGTACAGCGCCTTGTAACTTCTGTTTTGAAGGGCACTTTATACATAAAGTTATTATTATTATTATTATTATTATTATTATTATGTCCATTATGTCATTTCACGAAATGTTGTGACTGTGTTGGGGTGAAGGTAATGAGATTATCTCGTAACTGGAAGGTCACAGGTTTGATCTCTGCAATAGCTAATGTGTCCATCCCTGTTCAAATGTCCTAGAGCAAGGCACTAAACCCCAAACTGTTTCAGGGGCATCGCTCTGATTAAATGAGTACATGTACGTGTCTTAGAGGGACATGTTAAGGAACAAATTCTGAATACGAATTAGCTCAAAATTCCTAATAATTAAATGAATAAGACTGTAAAAGACGCCTAAGGGTCTACAGTGGAGGTTGTGTAGCTTTTTTGAGGTGCAGCCGTACACAGTGTTATCCTCGTCTGTACGCTTCCCACACTCTGCTGGTTACAACGCACAGCAGCACAGGTTCATATCCTCTTCTGGGCTTTGATCTCTTTTCCAACCTTAAAGCAATCTCACGCACACCACATTAAAATCTTAATAATGTCAGCAGAGAGAGGAAGGGCCCTCAACAGGACTCTCATATATGTGCATACCAACACAGAGTACAGATGAAGAGCCCTTGAAGTTCACTTTCCTACTCGGGCAACAAGGCTGATGTGTGGGAGCTGGAAGTGAGCGGCAAGGCGAGCCGCTAATGCACATCTCTGCTTCATATGTATTCCTGTTACAGCAACTGTGCTGTAAAGTGGCGCAGGCTCTAAACATCATCCACGGGAATGGGAACGATAGTGGAATTGTTAAGATGTGGAGAAAAGTCCCCAAATCTTTTTCTCTGCATGTCTGCTCAGCCGCTTCAACTGCTGTCCAGTTTCGTTCCATTGTGGGAGACACAACCGTCGGAGAAACCTATTAATAACATTTTTTTTAAAACATCACAATTTTCACACAATCCAAGGACAATAAAGGCAGCGTCTGTTTCCCGTCTGTGAGTCAGAGGCGTTTGAAGAAGAGCACCACGGGGGGAAATAATGTCAGGAATGATGATCGTCCTGGAGATGTTCTAGTCTACTTAGACCCATCAACCCATCCGTGCCATATAATCCTGCCAAATGTGAATAGCAGTGAAAACATGTGGTGAATCCTCCTTGACGACTCTTGCTTTGGGGGTTTAATCAGCGCTAAAACCCAGAATCCTCTATTTGTTAAATTTATGGAAATGTAATCCCAACACTTTATCTGAATCAGGATCTGCAGTCATCTTTGGACGGAGTCAAGGTTGTCTAGATTCCCCGTCATTCATTTTAATAGGGTAAAGTTATACCCTGGCGCTGCTTGTAGGCCCTATATATTATCCACGATTAGAGCGTCTGGGTGAGGATTTTGGCCATGTCGCGTGCAGCCTTCGTTACGGAGTGCCAGGTGGAAGGAAGTTACGAGTACGTTTCCTTCGCTGTAGTGTTTTCGTTTCCATTAGGTTTATATATAGGCTGTCACTGCGCCAAAGTGACTGATCTGGGCTATGCCACCATAAAGCGGTGAACTCTTTGATTCCTGTAAATGTGTTACATTTTCTCTCTCTCTCTGCCCTTGGATTGTTTTCTTTTTCTAACGGCATCATAAATGTGTCATTTCCTCCCTCGACACCTGGCAAACCCGGCGCAGCCAGCCATTTCTCACACATTAAGAGAGATAAGGCTAACACTAATAACACTAGTTCAACGTCCATTTGGAGATTAAAGCATGTACACTTTATGAATAGAGCGCTTCCTCTGAAGCACGCTGCGCCGTACAGTATTTGTCCCGTATTAAAAAGTCCACCGACTGTGATACCACAAACGTCGATTAATTCCTCCCTCTTGGGTTTCTCTCTCCCTTCATCCACAGCGGTGCCATCCTCAAAGCCTGATCATGTCTTGAGCTTATTACATCGCTGTACCATCAACCCACTGACCACAGCTCTGATTGCGTAGCCAAGAGTAGTAATTTCAGGATTTCGGAGCGATTGATTGGGCGGTCCTAAACCAGAGCACATGTTTGGTCTACGTCCCCTCACTTCCTGAGCAGATCCAGCTCTCATCTCTCATGAGAAGATTTTAAATTCCAAACTTGTAGGTCACGTTGCAGCAGAGCTGTTATAATGTGTATTAGCATTTTGATAGCACGCTGTAGCCCAGAGCGGTCTCCACCTCTTCTCGCCTTGGTTTTGCAGGGTGAGTTAACTTACGGGGGGGGTGATAGAGTATTCAATAGTCTCGGATGGCTTTTTGTAGTCAAATGCACAATGGAAGTAGTGGACTCCCTATGCAGTGGACCATCTGAGTGCTAGAAATAGCATACTTACTCATCCGAAATGAAGACCTCTGCCATAAATGATCTTGTGTGATTACTGCAGCCGGTTACGATTGGGATGTGGTATACCGGAGTGAAGTGCATACTGTAATACGCCTCCCCCAGCCCCCCATACAAAGGCCCTTTTGTTCCAATGGCTGCGGGTGTGGGGGGTCCGTGCACCCTTGAACACACCCCCACACACACACACACACACACACATCCCCCCTCCCCTATGACTATTAAGCACACTGATTCCCTGTTCAAATTGCCCTCCTGTTATTAATCCCAATCACCCGGAACACATCGACCACAGCACACCACGAAAACACATGCGCGCCCCCCCCCATCCCCCACCTCGGTGCACTGATTCTAATTAATTAATTACATCCCAGGTGATTTTACTTTAAGATGGAGAGAGGAAAAATAGAAGTCTGCGTCCCACAGG
>OMLI01018203.1:14743-25991 GCA_900302605.1 Rondeletia loricata
CTGTCTGTATGAGTGTAAGTGAGCCGGGTGGGTGAAGAGGATGTGAGGGGAAAGAGAGTTGGGGGTTAAAGAGGAAGACAGGAAGTAATGGGGATACTGACCCACATTCCCTGAGTGTGTGGAAGGACACTGACTCTGTTAAGGCCACATGGGGTGAGGGATAAAGACTAGCTTTGTGGAACTCTGACAATAGCTACCCAGCAAAGCGTCTGCCCTGTAAAGTATCATTTTCAGGCTTTGCTGTGAAATCTAGTTCAGCTTCCTCTGTGAATTGACTCTGTAAGAAATTTAGTCCATGAACTCTGTTCCCTTTTTCTGAAAGTTAACTCTGTGGGGTTTTGAGGTGTTCATGGGACATTTTAAGATACACTTAAAGCCAGTGGCAGCTACTCGTAAACTCGTAAAAAATGCTGGCTTTGCCTTGTATGGGAATTGGGAATTGTTAGAACATGAAGCACAATAAAATGTTTAGAGCTTATTCTAATTATATTTTTACTTCCAAATCATATGCAATAGTATGTTCAGTAGTTCAAAGGGAAGGTCATTATTTTTCAGATTAAAACAATTTATACTTAGTAGTTTATGATTATTTTACACTAGAGTTTGGCCTTTCAACTTTTACTAGCTTACTAGGTTGGAGCTGTGTGTATGTGTGTGTGAGTGTGTGAGTGAGTGTGTGAGAGTGTGTGATCGGAACATAGAACAGATGCAGAACTGCAGGACGTTATTGAACATTTACCAATTAGAATTCTCCAACAACCTCACCACAGGTCTCATGGTGCATTAGTTGAGAGATGTTCGATTTGGGAAAATACAATTAATGACTTTTGCGAGATTTCATAGTGTGTTAGTGTACATGGCAGCTTTTGCTTAGTGATGAGGGGTCTTGAAAATATTTAGGAAGGCCCAGCTAAATATACAGCCAAGGAGACGTTCTCATACCTTACCTAACCAAGTGTGAAATAGCTTTGGCTAAGTAAGGGGACAACCATTAATACTGATAAAAATGGGACTAGGTGCTCTCAAGGTGGAATGTGAGTTCCCTCTAAGAAAGTGATTTATGTCACCTTCAACCGAGGTTAAAAAAAAAAGAAAAAAGATCGTTCACACACGCACACTCATACGCATGCACACACACACACACATTTAATAGTTACAATAGTTACAATACAAAGTTACAGTTATGGTATTGCGTAAATCATGATATCCAGCCAATGCTAATGACAACAGCTTGCGACTTAACTGTTCCTCATTACAATTTCCTTAAATCAAGATTTCATTTGAATATTTTACCACAGCACCGTAATCTTTAAGATATGATACCAGACTTTGTCGAGGTGCGGAGATGACATTTCTACCCCATGGTGGAAACGTTCTCACTAATGCAAACACACTGTATGAATTGCATTTTTTCTTGTCCAGATATGCAGATACAGATCACATTTTAATACCAGGTGTAAATGGGGTCTGAGTTGTAGCTTGAGAAGTTGTTTAGCAAAGCAACTAATGTTAATGAGATCAAAATGAGATCCGATCACCATGTGAACAGAATGTAGACAACGAGAGCGCATATAAATACCACATGTAAATGCAAGGGCATGATGGGATTGCTCATTATCCTGATGGCATATCAAGATGCAGATCACATTTTATACCAGATGTAAATGAGGTCTCAGAGTGCTTTGGAGAGAATACAAGACAGTTTACTGTGTTACAGAAACAAATCTTTCTTACTGGCAGAGTTTGAATTGAGTTCTATGCCTCCCCAAGAGAACATTTTGAAATATCAGCCATGAAACATTCAATTCTGATGACTTTAGAAGGAGAATAAATGAGGCTACAGAAACAAAAATACTGGTATAGTCAAACAAGGTATACAGTGGCCCATTTCACACAAAGGGCAGGAGTGGTACAGGGCAGTAATCAAGCACATTGTTAAGCAGTGCTTCTATGTATGTATGTAGACAGTTCACTGTTTAACGTTAACTAGCAAGTCAAGCAGAAAGCTGAGATCACATTCAAATAAACTGATAATTAATTAGGTCTATATGTAATCACCACAAATGTGCTGTGGGACTGTGCAGAGTCTACTTGCTTGGCACATATACTTCCATATGCAGTCATAATCAACCCACTTCTCTCTGGGATTCAGAATTGGTTTTCTCTCATAATTATGGAAGCCAGGCAAAATTACTGCTTGAAAGTTGCAATCATGAACAAATAAAAATCAGTTATCACATTTATCACCTCAGGATACCCTGGGCAGCAATTATTCCTGGTAAAAAAAAGTCAAAATCTTCTATCAAAATAAATTTCATTGAACTATATTTAATATTAAAAAGTCTCTCTAACCATTCTTCAATGATTTTCTGATAATGATATGGCAGCTACCATCAATTGAGCCTCTGGTCTAATTCTGTCAGGCTGAAAAACACACAAAAGGGCCCCCCCATAATGTAAGGTTCTCTTATATTACACATCACCTTAGCAGGCACTTTAAGGAGGACGTATTTCTAAGTGTGTTTGTGTTTTTCTGTTTTGGTAAGGGAGAATGAAATTGATTGACAAGCCAATATAAGCTAAAGTGGCTTTTTCTATTACGTAATGCCCTCTAGTGGTATTTATTACGTTCTCACTCTACATTAGGAGTAATTATTTGCATCAACGACTACAGTCAGAAAAAATTAGGAACCCTAGAAGCTGCCCATGATTCCTACAGATCTGCCCAAAAGACTGTCTCCCCATTTGATTCCTATAAGAAATGGTTGCTAAACCTGCTCTGCCTTGTTGAATTCTTCAGACAAATTGACGCTCTAAACATTAATTGAATCAGAAACAAAATGGCATATTAGGAAATGTACATATATCGTTTGGTCCTGTCAAGTTGTAGGATATAGTAATGCAAACTTTAAACAAATCATGAGAGATACATTTTACACATAACCTCAGGCAAAAAGCCATTAAAACATTGAATATGGATTTTGTGAACAGCATCGCCCAACACACACAGACATGCACATGTATGCAGACACAGCAAAATTTGTAGCTCTGCAATATCTTCCTGATTCTAAAAATCCTAATCAATCCTTGCAGTATGTCAATCTGTCAGTGTCAAATGACGTTAGTAGACGTTCGAGGTAAGTATGTTTAATCCCACGTCTGTGTAGGTACTGATGCTAGGTACTGAAATCTGGTTTCCCTGATCCTTTTTCTAGTCCAGTTAGAAATCCCTCCCTTGCATCATTATCATAACATGAGATTTCTGAGTGTCTGCGTGGAGAATACATCCTGGGTTTGTCACCTTCCTAATTGGCCAAATGAACATGCCGTACATGCCTGTGGATCTGCTTTATTAGACTAATCAGGTCTCTGGTGGCTAGACCCCCGGCATACGAACCATCTCAAGTAGTTAATAAGGTGCTTGGTTGAGACCAGGCTGTAGCACTATAGCATGGCAACAATCTAACTATGTGGAGAGGTGGTGAACATTGTATGTTTCAGTCGGGATGTGTGAATGCATATGTGTGTCTCTGTGTGTGTTAATTAGTGTGTATTCACTGACTTTGTATAATAATAACAATTTGTGTAGGTGGTAAGCAAGTAGTATTTGAAAATGCATTCACCAGCACTGAAGCATTTGTGCGGCAGCCTTAGCAGAGGTATTGAAACAGACCATTGTGTGAGTGCTGTCTACTCTACTCAAGGCAAGGACCCTGGACAATAGCTGTGGGACAAAGGACCTCCACTATCCACAGCAAGACCTGGCACACTGAATCACAATATGAATTACTCTATACCTTCTCGTCACAGCACAAGTAAGGGAGACCAAAACACAGACACACACACACACGCATGTACATGTATGAAGTTGGATTTCCACGATTATCCAAGGGAACCAGTGCCTGCCTATCTGGAGTGTCTGCACCACACTTGACATACGTTCACCTGTTTACGGGTTACTGGATATTTCCTTCTTTTACATCTGTATGTGTAAACACTTGCCTTGAAAAACAGCCTAACCCCAGGGTCAATAACACATTTGCCAAATACGGTTGAGAATGGTTCACCTAGCTAGCCAAGACCCTAAGGAAATACCTAAATGCTCTGGCGCACAGAGGATGTTTTACATTTCTGGCAGCAGCATAAATATAATCACCATAAATTGAATCACTGTAGGGCTGTAACCCAACGTAATAATGTCCCGAGCTGATGCACATCAGTGTAGCACAATGCAAACAGCACCGTATTAATATAACAGAACACAACACAACTATTGATACACTCTGAACTACACTCAGCACAAGGTGAGGTAGGTGGGAAACTGTTTGAGGATAATGAACGCACCCTTCCGCTATGCCTAGAACATGCCTATGTTTCAGAAGCCCTAACACGCTATTGTACCTAATGGTTGTCAAGTGTGTGTCCAGACAGGAATGACAGGATTCAGCACCATGGACAGTGCTTTACGCTGCGCCTGCGCAAAAGGCCATGGACGAATCAAGAGCCTGGACCTCACAAGCCTCACTGTAGGAGGGAGCGCCGATGATCCAGTAGGGTACATGAGTTTGGTGAGGTTAGACTTGTATCCTCTATGCTTCTTTGTCCACCCTTCTTTAGAATACCAAACAGGGATTACGTTTTTTGAAACACAAAATTACTGCATTGTTTTAATTAAGTATTCCAAAGTCCAAATACTACTCAAATTGGCACAAAAAAAAACAGCCTGACAAATGTATGAATCTGTTTTCATAACTACCACTTAGCACACTGCTGGACAGGCTGCTATAGCCGCCATGCACTGGATTTTCCCGTCAGTTGCTTTCAGATTGCTTGCAATTACATAGGTAATATTATAATGAAATTAGAACAGCCTCGGATTAAGCTGTTTTTCAAGGCAGGCGTTTGCACATGCAGATGTCAGACATTTCTAAGGAGATAACTATCAAACAAACAACAACATCTAACAAAATAAATCTAGTGTGGCACAGGCATCAGTTACAGTGCCAACTCTATGTGAATGCTACATGTACACTACACTTAAATGTTACACTTAAGTGTTACAATATTACACCTAGATGTGTCTAACGCCTGTGACTCCATTCAGAGTCTATGCAAATTCTTGGTGTAATCTCAGAGGTTTGGTCAGATCTTAAAAGTCTTGTTCTGACGCTTGGTTAGCATTGCAGGTACATGTTCTTTGCGATATTGTAAGTCATGGAACTTCATAGTACGCATATGTGCGCACACACACACACACACACACACACACACACACACACACACACACACACACACACACACACACACACACACACACAGCCAGTCTCTCTCCAACCCTTGTCTCGTTTATGCCCTGTTCTACAGCGGTGTCCACTGAGCGGGAACCATGCTCTGCCAGATAGTCAGCCCCTGGCACAGAATGGCCCTGTGTCACTGCTGCCCTGCCTTCTCCCTGCCTTCTCCCTGCCCGCCTGCCGGCCCGTGCCTTTCCCTGCCGTATGCAGCTGTCTCACACGCCTCCCAGCAACAGCTGTCTTTCCTCTGCTCTTGGCCCCAGCTGCCTCATAAAAACCCCTATGCAGACAGACAAATAGAGAGACACATAGGCAGACAGACACGCACACATGCAGAAACATGCAGGCATACTCATATGCACTTTCCCCCCTCCTCCCCCCACTTCCACCATACACGCATACATGTACACACACAAACACTATCACGAAAATATACACAAACATGCCTGCACGCAAACCCACATACAGTAAACACACACACACAATCCAGACTGGCTCCCGATGCTCCTAAATGAAAGCATCTGTCCGGGTCTCCAACAAAAAGGTTAGTGGTTATTAGCCATCACACAGAAACGGCAGTCTCATCCCAGTGAAAATATCACAGCTATGCCTTCACGTACTGTATGTGCCAGGTTGATGTGAACGACAGGCGTTTTTTTTCAAAATGCCTCTGTTTTTGTGATTAAATTGAACAGACTTGAACATGTATCTACTGTAATCCTACACATGGTCAGGCATTTTGCCCCTGTGTTTGTGTGGTGGGTTGGATAGGGGGCAAGACACGCCGTTCATGGTGTTGATAATTGACAGTTATATTTGACCAGCGTAGCAACCGCTCCCGAGGTGTCAAGAGATATTCCCTGTGTGCTCCCATTTCATTTTTTTTCATTTCGCTGTCTCATATTGACAAAATGCAATAGATGCTGACACGCGTCAATATTCCTCACTCCGGTAACGAAGGAGGAAAAATGAGCTGCCGGGAGCCAAGGGAGGCCTTGCTGTGTAGCAGTACAGAAACAGGAGAAGAAAACACACACAGACTACAACAAACTATTAGGTACTGCATCTCAAATGTGTTTATGGAGTACAGCATCTATTTGATGTTGGTGAGAAATTATCAACTAACATTTACCTGTTCAGTGTTTCATACTTAGTATGCTTTGCCCTCATAGAAGTAGCTTACTTGGACATTTTATGCAGCAGCTAGTACAGAATTTGACTTGGTTGAATAATGTGGCCAGGGTGTCTTCAAAGTGATCCAACTTCATGGTTTAATTCTTTTGATCACATAAATGGCCAATGCTCTTCTATTATATTAACGATCGCATCAGATTAGAGGTGTTCAAGCAGAAAGAGGCTTAATAATTGGCATTCTCTAATGACAACAACCCCATAAATCTGCTATCTGTTGTCTATAAACAACTAGCAAAGGAGCAAAATTATTTTTGCTTCAAATACTGAAAACCTAATTTGTCTGATTGCTGGTGCAGAATGACTTAAAGCATACTTGGCTTCAGTACCTGTCATGATATGACTGAGCAATCTGAAAGAGGTGCAGCTTGGAATTTGTCTGATTGATGGACTGCTTACTTAAAACAATAATTTAGCCTGTTGGTGATCACTGTCAAGAGGATAACAGTCATATCAAAATGTTATCAAATTAACTGGGATTGTTCTCACAAGTAAATCAAATCTGGACAAACAAAATCAATCATTAGCAACAACCTACCTATGGCACTACTGGGACAGCACTCACATCCCTAAAAATCTAGTTTCAATCTATGCCATGATCAGCACTGACAGTGTCTTTATCAAGGGTGCCAATAATTGTGGAGGGAACTGTATATCAGAGACGGTGACAAGAAATACTGTACAACTATTTTTGTTTAAAAAAAAAAATATATACATATATCTCCAGCCATAATGAACATTGCCAAAGTAAGCTTACCAACATGGATGCTATACACAAATCAGGCCACATCAAAAAAAAGCAAAAATAACAACTACCAAAACTCAATGACTTCAGTCAGACTTTTAGTCCATGACTAACAGAAAGCCAAAATAGGCTGGGCTATATGAAAAGGACCAAAATCAGGTTATGTCCTGCAGCAAGCGATTTCCAGTCCCATTAGAGCGAGCTGACACACACAGTATGAAGACATCATGTTATTTTTATTGCTGCAGCATTTCCAAACCTTAATTTCTTTGACTGGATTTGAAGATTTTGGTTGGTGGTCAGTAGCTGTGATATACGCTGACTGCAGCAGTGCCACTAGGCCACTATATCCTAATAGCTGAAGATTATTCCTCACAAAAAGAATAATATCACAATATATGAAATTACATTGGGGTCTAAAACTAGAATCAGATGGCATCAAAATCAATGAAAGTCACCATAGTTTCAAACTTCTGTGAGTCATCTGCAAGCCATAGAATTAGGATTGTTACACACACAAAGCCAGTGTTGCTGACCAGCGGCTGACAGAAGGAGCTCAAAACAAAGCCATTTGTTTTTGTAGTCCAACCATTTGCCAGACAGCAAAATGGTCATCATAGTGGCTAAGCTCAGTCTTTATACAAGTTATCACCACCAAATTGGCCACACTTACTCTTGACATGTTGTTGGGCATGATGCAAAAACACATTCATTTTCCATGATCATTTAATGGGGCACAGGGAAATATTACTGAGGCATATATACCCCAGTAAATGGGGTCTAACGACGCCCCTGCAAAGGACTCAAATCCCTCTGTAACAGTTTGATTGAGGGGATTATTTTATTTTGCTAACATTATGGAATTATCTATTTGAGTTTATTTTGATGCCCGGGCTTTTTAACTGCACCTCAGCAGTGTCCAAACAGATCACATACACTTATGACATGTTATACACAAACTGCAATGATTTCTTTGGACGTCCAGCATGTGACACCGGTTTTATTGTGGCCATGTCATTTTTCTCTCGAGGATGATGTGTCCCCCACTTATAATCCACAATAAGGATGATTGCTCCACAGTGCAGGAATGCTGTCATCAGCCAAACACTAGGCCTGTATCCTGCAGTGTGTGATTCCAGTAATCAACCAACCAGTGGGTCAGATAGACACCAATCAGCCACAGACTCTGTCTCACCCAGCATGACCGCCCATATCAGAGATGGCCGGTGTCACCTGCAGAGTACCATCTGCTCCACATTTCATCTCAACGTGCCTTTACCATCTATCTGGCAGCTCAGTGGAGACCTTGGGGGATTTCTGAGGAGTCAGGCAGTCCCCAGTTGGATTATGGAGCTCTATGGTTGTTGGTGTAAAGGAGCATTTTTCTGTCTAGGTCACCTTAAAGATGCATCATAGTCAGGTTTGTTTCCCACAGGACTAACTTACATTGACATAATCTAAGGTGTACAGATACTATGGAATGATCCTTTCACTATCTTTGTCATAAATTGTTGTGTTTTATGTAATATTTGCACTATGTAATATTGAGACAATGGATTTTCACTGCGACTCAAGCTCAATGATTAAGAGATGAAACATTGGTAAAACAGCCAGTTGGGCGATACTTGATTCTACTATAATAGAAGAAGGTACTGTGTCTGTTTGGAAGGTGGAGCTTGGAAGCCTATTAACACAATTTCACCTATAATACTTTTTACCAAGTGTTATAAGCATATAATGCTGGATACAGAAGGGTTTGCTGAAGGTTTTGAGATTCAAATAATACAAAATTATTTTGAAAATGCACCTACCTACTGGCTTACCAAATGTGTTCATCATTATCTTATCAGAATAGGGGTGAAGAGGAGGGAAATGCCCTGTCTTTGGTCTAAGCACCTTCCCTTACATAACGTGCACGTCCATGCTTGGTCTTTTACTTCTTAGTTGCTACCAGATTGACTAATTCCGTTGTGGCTTGGAATTTATATCATTATCATTAACTATGTTTACCTTTTGAAATGTCAAATGACCACGCTATCTCTTTCATATGCCCCAACATTAAAGAGCTCAAACCAGAGTGACTTATCAAGCTCAAGCTTAAAAGGAAGCATCCACTAACTTTGCTCACCTGAAGAAAAGCTAGGGTTTGGATCTGGAATCAAAGTTAATGGCTTCATCTATGCATACTGTACACCCTGGGGGTCCATCATCTTAAGTTGTGTGTGTTTGTGTCTGTGTTTTGTGTGTGTGTCTATGCCGGGAGAGATAATTGATTTTGACTATAGCTGTGGTTTTGCCACAACATGACATTCATTATCATCTCCATCATGCTGACTGAGGCAAGAGTATGTTGTATAAACAAGCTCCAATCAGCATGCAATAACAATTGTAACATTGTGGTGAATATATGATTCCTTGCCAAACCTACAGCAGTGTCCTGCAGAGGGATAACTCAGTCTGCCGGCGGCCTTGACACAGAAACCCTTAGATCCATCATGCCATATCTTTGCCTTAGGGTGCTTTGTTACATTTTAGGGGCCTGCTCTCGGGTGAAGATAAATGCTGTAAACACTGCTTTATGAATGAATAAATTCCCCTCGCGCAGACACTGCTCCATGGCCCACCGTTAATAAACTGATTCATGGTGTAATCCACTCTCTCAAGCGTGCATAGCCCCTTTTTATACCCCCTATTTATGTTTGCTGTTATTTCAGAGAGTCAGCTGAAAGGAACCACCTGAGGAAGAAGATAAATCACATTTCCCTGCTTTAATTTATGGAGGTGAGCTAGCGTTGTATGAGCAATTTCTATCCCACCAAACACCACTGGCGAGGAGCAGTGAAGGGAAACCTGAAAGGGAAGTCCAAGTCAGGCACAGCATCTTTCTCAATAACCTGCAAGCAGGAAAGTGAGTGAGTTCATTACAAACCTCATTGTCCATAACCATGACAGAAAAGAAATGTTAGTCCAAAAGCGGAGAATATATTGCGCTTGGCCCCCCAATGAGAGCATGTCTTTCATCATACTTATCCACAGTCATGAAAAATGGTGGCCCTTTTTTCATACAATTGAAATCACTTTGCAAAAACGCTGATAGAAGCATAATACTTTTTCAAGCTGGTTCCTGGGGAAATAATTATGACTTTAACAAATTTGAATCTAATACATGATCATACTGTAAAATCTCTTACTTTAAGCAAATATATATTATTTTGGTTACATTTCTTCTTTCATAGTGGATGGAAAAATATTCAGTTTGTGACAAAGAAGCTTTATTATGTGTGGCCAATGGACTAAAGCATAGATTGACATAATTTTGTTGTCCTTGCCCAACTCAAAGTGCACACTCAATATATTCAGTAAAGAACTGTATATGCTGAATACACAGCTTCATTATTATTATCCTATTCAGGGTCACGGGGGGCTGGAGCCTATCCCAGCATGCATTGGGCAGAAGGCAGGAAAACACCCTGGACAGGTCGCCAGTCCATCACATGGCTAACACAGATAGACAGACAGACAGAGTCTCCAATCCACCTGACGTGCATGTTTTTGGACTGTGGGAAGAAACTGGAGCACCCAGAGGAAACCCATGCGAACACGGGGAGAGCGTGCAAACTCCACAAAGAAATGGCCTGGGCCTGGAATCGAACCCAGGTCTTTCTTACTCTGATGCGACACTGCTAACCACTGAGCCACCGTACCACCTGTGTTCAAAATGTGTCAATTCATTTTGAAATTCATAAAAAACACAGCATTACATGTTTGACATATACACACACACACACACACAAATATACAAATACACACAGGTCTATGAGGATGAGTGACTCCTGCTCAGAGAGTGATTTCATATGGAAATAACGGTGACCCATGGCCCAGGTCTGACAGAGTGGCCATCTGTTAGCAAGCCACAGAGTAGCTGGCAGAGGAAGACCTCCAACAGCAGTCCCTCTGCCTTCTGGCCCCTCCATCTCTCCTGCCTTTCCTGTTATTCCTTCACCTCCGTATGCTTCTC
>OMLI01018205.1:0-18443 GCA_900302605.1 Rondeletia loricata
AAAAGAGGACTTTGGACCACTGAGCAACGGTCCAGTTCTTCTTCTCTGGTTGCAAAAGGAGCCCCGACCAAGTATTGAGTGCATAAATGAACATACTTTTCAGAAGGTCGACATTTCTGTATTATAAATAATTTTTTGTCCTTTTTTTGATTAGTCTTATGTAATATTCTAATATTTTGAGATACTGGATTTTTTCTTTTCATGAGCTGTAAGCCGTAATCATCAAGATTAAAACAAAAAAAGGCTTGAAATATTTCACTTTCTGTGTAATGAATCTAGAATATATTAACGTTTCACTTTTTGAATGAAATTACGGGGGGAAATGAACTTTTCCATGATATTCTAATTTTTTGAGATGCACCTGTATAAATCTCTTTTGCATGATGTCTGTCAATCATTGCAAGCACAGGACAGTGCAGCTCAGGACCAACAATGTAAACAATGCCACCTGCCATGAAATAAAGGTGAAGGAAATGGAGGTAATTTGTGCTCTGGAAGACCAAATCTGTGTCAGGAGAAACATACCTTTATTAAATCTGCACAACACCAGATAGACCTGCTATCATTTAGCAAAGTTGCATCACCTCAAGAGAATTAAACATCTACAGTATCATGGTGAATCAGAATCAGAATCGCTTCAGCTGTGAACTACAGTAAATGTCCAGGAATGAGTCTTGGTGGCACTGGGGAAGAGACATACTGACCACTCACAGTACTTAAACACATGGAACAAGGACAACAGGACCTCACATACAATGTAAAGGGAAATACAGTACAAAGGGACAGGGCAAGACATACCTTAGACAGCACACATCACTATACATACAGTATATTCTCTTGAAGTTATATATATTAAGCTTGTTTTTTAGATTGGTTCTGATTTACAGCACCTCAGCTAGACGATCCTTTGGCCAAGATTGTAGTAGTATTATATACTGATCCAGCAGAGCTCTCTTCTAATGGTCACTGACAAAATATCACAAACCCATACAGGGGGAAAGACATTTCTGGTACAGTATTGTAAGAGTAAACACATCAGTCCACACATTCACACAAAATAAAACACTTAATCAACCAAGGTTGTCCATGGTGAGTAAGGAGTTTATATGGGAGTGCAGTGAGGTGCTCTAATAATGGTGCAGGAGTGGATGAAATGGATAGATGGTAGATAAAATACATACAAATATTACACAAAATACAGATCAGCTATGCTGCATAATATTTCGTTTTAAGACTAGTTATTATCCATGCGTGTAAAACAATACAATAACGAATGATCGTGAACAATAAGAGCAACTCGTCCTATATTCTGAACAACGACGTTCTGGTGCAGCAGGAATGAAACATGGAAAGGGCAAGAGACAGAAAACATGTGGACCAATGAAAAGAAACTAAGAATTAAGATACTTGTAGAAAAATACAATGGGAACATCATCATGTCTTTACACTAATGTGCTGCCTCCAGACTGAATCAAATTGTTAATTACTGTAAAAGGGATAGAGACATAACTACAGCATTATTATGGTATCATCATATTATGTTTAGAACAGTATTATTAGGGTTGGGGAGTAATGGGATACTTATAATGGGGTTACATATTCTAAATACCCCAAAAATGGAACTGTACTCTGTTACCTAAAGAATAATGTATTCCGATTACAGATACTTGTGGAAAAATCAGAGGATTACTTCTGGGAATACTTTTAAAGTGAAAGCGAGGAACTCAGAAGGACATTTAAATTGTGGACGTCTTCATAAAATGTGCCACCAAAGAAAATGTGTGCTTGTATGCAAACATTTTCTGAACTTTGTAATTTTTCATTAATCATTAACCTTGGATTATGTTACTGATATTGATGAGGTAACTAGTAACTATATGTAATGGAATACATTTTTAAAGTAACCCACCCAACCATGATTATTATTTAAGGCTTTGCCTATATTTTAATGTAAAAAGTAACATAGTATCTAAGCAATATAATGTGCACAAAAGCAGTTGATTGGTATAAATATTTAATTTAAAAACTCTCCCTAAATGTTACCAGGTATTTGCCTGATGCCTAAGTGAAGCGAGCTCTGGCCAGCTGATTCTAAAAGCTTTCTGTGGTGACGCTGATGACCTGTGGGTGCACCCTGTTCCTGTTACAGCTGAAGAGCCAGGCTGCCCTCCTGTGGCGGTAGCGCTTGGACAGTAGCACATACAGCACTGGGTTAACACATGGGTGAAGGTACTGGAGAACAGTGCAAGTGAAGTAGAACATATCCCAAGCCTGGCCGTGGCGATACAACCCCAGGTACACACACAGTTCCAGCACATAGCCAGGCAGCCAGCACATGGAGAAGGTAGCAGCAGCTAAGAACACCATGACGGAGGCTCGGCGGGTATTCCTGGTGCTGGCCGCCGACATAACAGGGCTCTTGTGGAGAAAAAGAGCCAGCCGGACATAGTTGAAGGCGATGACCAGCATTGGAACAAAATAGTAGAGTACAAACTGGCTCAGCACCACTTGGTAGTGGTGCTCGTGAATGGTCGGGAGGCAGAAGGTGAAGTTTGCCAGGCTCGGGCCCAGGCTCTCCTTGGTGGCAAACATGCGCAGTGGCAGGCTGATGAAGAAGCTGAGGGCCCAGATCAGGACGAACATGAGAATGACCAGGTCCATGGTGGGCGGTTGGTACGGGTTGGTGATGATCATGGCGCGGGTCATGGACACGGCACACAGAGAGTAGGTGCTGGCCGCCAGACTGAAGGCCAGGAGGAACTGGTAGACCTTGCAGGAGGTGTTGCCCAGAGGCCAGGAGTGGCTGATGGCAGAGTGCAGGGTGAAGGGGATGAGCAGGAGGGTGAGGAAGTCAGCCAGAGTCATGCTGAGTAGGAGGATGTCTAGGCGGTTCTTACGCAAGGTGTTGTACTTGGCAAACAGAGAGAAGACCAGCAGGTTGGCACAGAACCCAATTCCCAGGATCAGTCCGCAGGTGCAGGCAAAGATCAGCCCATAGGTATTGGGAACAGCCTGTATTACACCAAACTCATATTATCACTGGTTTGAAATTACCTTCGAAATTCTAAAATTCTAAAAATGTGTTACATATCGTATCTTCAAAATGTCAACTTTCCAGGAGCTGAGAAAAACAGCCTTGTTTTTAGCGTTTTTGAGTTCATCCAATAGTGTTTGAAAGGGTTTCGTAAACCCAAGGATGGTAGAAAACATGAAAATCACCAAAATTGGAGTTACAAGGTTTTCACATGACAACAGCAATATTGTAGACTGCTAAGAAACACTATGTCATTTAATTAATATTTGAGACATAAATGACAACTAGACTTTCTATTTAAACTGCAGTAAACAGGTGCAGGTACTTGTTTTGTCACGGTACATACAGTATATCATTTTTTAAAGCTCTCAACTCTAACAACCTTCCCAAGTTTGACATACTCACCATTGTCTTTCTTCAATGCAGTATTTTCTGGCTCATGTCTGAGCGTGTACTATCCTCATAACGTGAATTGGAGTATTCTCTTTTAATGGTGTGACCTGTATCCATCCTGTTACATTTGACAAAGGAGAAGGGAGAGGTCTCAGCCTCTCAGGAGTCATTACAACTGTGACTGCTGAATGTGGAGGGAAGAAAGGCAAACATCACTTGTGTCAAATTAATTCTGGATGACTAGGTTTAAAGAGAAAGTGCCTCTGTCCAGCTGCTGAGAAGTATAGTTTATAGTTTTATTTTCTAACTATAAGATGAATCTGTATTATAGCTACAATATGCATTTTTGTTGGTCTTGTGACGTGTATGCTGAATTTGTGTGTGATTTTGTGTTTTGTATTAGTACTGTATATAGTGTGGGTTGTGTCTTATTGAGGGAAGCTTTGCTGAGAAACACACTTAAATACAGTTACACACCTTCACACTATACATCTGTCTGTGTGTATGAGCCTTTCTGGGCCTAAATGGTATATAGAAATGTCCTGGGCTGAGTCTGCATTGCTGTTTGTAAGTCTGTAAGTTTTACTGACCTTTTCCGACCTGTTACATTCATCGTAAATATCCCCCCTCTCTATGGAGATGGTTTGTGGGATGTGTTCATGCTGTACGAAGAGTATATTTCAAAATCAGCACCCTTAACCACCATAAGATGGATCCTCTACAAAGAAAAAAATGACCTATCCATTGATTGCGTTCTCTGTGTCTCCCCTTCTCTGGAGTTATTAATGCCTCCCCTGTTGTTAGATTGATTTCTTTGGTGTGAGCTGCAGGCTCCTGATGGCGGCTTTATCAGGCTATTCCACAGCATTTATGACTCTGTGTCAGCTAATGGCCTACGGTGTACACTGCTGCTCTTAGCACAGGATATAGCTGACACTGATGCATTTGCTCTCCCCCCCATTACCATGTCTGGACTGGACCGTTCAGTCAGTGGCTGTTAAAAATGCCACATGTTCTCAAGTGTGACATTAACAGCCTCATTCTGCCGAAAAGTCAACAAAAACATTGATGATTTAAAATAAAAAATTTGAATTCACCTTTACACCAAATAAAAATAAAACAAATTCCCTTCTACCCAGCTCCTGTTCTTCTTATTTATTTTCCTAATACCTCTGTGTGATACTATATTGATCCCCAAAGCAGACCCCAACCCCCCCACCTCCACAGGGAGGTCAGAGGTTAGGATCCACAGGGAGGTCAGAGGTCAGGATCAGCTACACAACAACGCCCCTGGAGCTGGTAGGGATTCAGTGTCTTACTCAAGGACACTTCAGCAGGCCGGATGCTTGCTGTCGATTGAACCCGGGCCTTCTGGTTGAACGACGGTCTCCCTAAGGTCTCCCTAAGGTCTCCCTAAGGTCTCTCTAATCACTACGCCACCCTGCTTCCCTTTTTTCTCTTCTGTCTCATACATGATCATTTTAAGTGTAGCAGGTACAGTGACCCTTGCTCTCTCTACTATTGGTTGCTTGTAATGTTGGTGATCTAGAAATTGAAGGTTTTTCTACTGTTGTGCTCATTGTAAGTCACTCTTGGTAAGAGTGTCAGCTAAATGCCTAAAATGTAAATACAAATAGTGTGACACTGTTTTAAGCATTTTGTATGGCCTACATAGAAAAAGATGGATTCGGTACAATCTTGAAAATCGGTCATGGCTGAAATCAGCCTAAAAGTTATACAGCAAATTAATAAGTGTTGATTTTTCAGTGACAATTATTTGGAGTTGACAACTGTTGATTGGAGAGTTGTTTGTCCACTCATGGAGCTGATATAGCTCTGGGGCGGCTGTTCAAAACTATCTAAACATGTTAAATTAACTCTGATGGATGTGGACTTATTTTTTTGACTATTTTTAACACTGATGATTTTGCTGTGTACAGTTCATTTAAGTTAATTTTATGGATAGCCATTTTGGTTCTTCATAAAGAGGAAGGTACAGTATAGTGGCTACATTTGTCTACTGCATGTCGACTTCTGTGCATATGCTAAAATGGCTAACGTCCATGTTCTTATATAACTTTACATTAATCTGCTTTGCAATCACTCTATTGCATTTTAGCACATAATTTTACGTACAGTGTTGTAAGAAATACAGAGAAACCACATTTATACTGTTTTGTGGATAGAGCAGGGGTCAGGGGTTCAGTTCCCACTGGGGCCACCCATGCTAAAAATGTACATGTATGCACTCATGGTACTGTAAGGCACTTTGGATAAGTGTCCATCAAATGGCATATGTTAACCAGATAAGCTAGTAAACAAAGACACTACAAATGAAATTATTTCTAATGGCTACATTTTTAATGTTTGATTATTTGGAAACAGTATGCCCTCAGTGCAAGTGAAGAACTTTAAATGAGTCTGATAGCCCCTGACTTGGGCTTACTCTATAAAAATAAACTATCATGTAAAATGATGAGAGTGGGTTTGATGAAGCATCCAATAAGTTACAAGTCCATGAGGGATCTAAGGTGGGAAAAGAAAGTATGATCATCAAAAAGAAACATCAAATCAAAAATCAACCACAAGAGAACATGTACAGGATATAACTAAAGTGCATTATGGAATTTAGTCAGCAGCACCATGATACATTCACAAAATAAATACACACTTTAAAAATGAAATAAATTATGGCAGACCAGTTCTAATAGATGTATTCAGTGAACAGTTAATCATGATTGTACGTCCACAATTAGTCGCTACATGAAGAGCCAACCGAATAGTAGACCACTCAGCATCCCAATGTTTGTGAAGTTACACTATGTACAGAAAATAAATATTTTCTTCCTAAGCTCTACTTGTGCACACAACTGAGATTAAACCATATGGCATTGTTTTGAAGTAAATCAGGGTTATAGAGGCGTATAGATTGTCCAAATGAATATGGATCTAAGAAGATGTTATGATGATGGTTCATAAAACTCCAGGAAGTATGGAATTGTATAAAAACACAAAAATACAAACGTAGCCGATTATAATCATACAAGCAAAGCCCCAAGGCCATAATATGATGTGACTGAGTCAGCCATGGGTTGAGTCTCTCAGACCTCAGTCATGCTGAACCTGTGTCAGTGTCTTAGTGCAGCACCCAAAGGCTGTTTGCAGTCCGTCAACCAGGGTACTGTGTCCTTTGTGGCTCCTTTGTTGTGACCGACCGCGCCCTCCTCCGCTTCTTGTCACTCTCCCTCCGCCGGCCTAACCTCACCTTTTTTTTCCTCTTGGTGGCCACCTTCAGCGGCTGGTCCTTGTAGGCCAGAGCCTTGTTGGTCTCCTGGGGCAGGTTAGCCCCCTCCCTGTCCAGCCTGAACCTGAGGGGGAGGTTCTTGGTGCCTCCCGGGGGCTTCTGGTACACGGCACTACCGCTGAAGGTGTGGCCGGTGGCTCTGCTCTGGGGGGGAGGGGCTCGCTCGTCGTCGGCCGTGTGCACCTCCTCCAGCAGCTCCTGCAGCCACATGCGACGCTTGAACTCCTGCAGGGAGCGGCCCTTGTCGTGCATCAGCTGGGCATGGCTCACTGACCTCCTCCTACGAGCATGGAGGAGAGGAGTCATAGGTCATAGTCAGATCTACATGTTGTAAAGATAGAAAGTAGGTTGTATGAAAGCTTCATTTGGTGACTAGATACTAGCACCCCTACAACAGCATCATGCATGGAGAGAGCAGTGAGGGTAGTACGTTTGCTTTTCTTTTAGATTGCCAATGAGAGTTTGTTTGTGTGTGAATCAAATACCAATACCAAATTTCTGAATCAATACCAACAAAAACGTACACACATCTTTTTCATATGACTTTGCTGTAATGTTTTATGTGACACCACAGTGTAGAGATTGTGTCTGGAACAGTTTTAGAAGTGTTGGCTGCTGAAATTCAAGGTCATGATCCTGAAAGCCTCAGTACAGTAGGTGGCAGCATAAACGAGCTTTCTGAGAGCCATCAGCAGTCTGAACTCGAGAACCCATGAAGCCAACTTTAAGACTGTACGTCTCCGGTCCCTTTCTTTTATCTGTACTCATAGACTGTGATTGTGTGTTCTAAGTGTAAACAACAAGAATCTTTCAACAATTTTGCTCCCATGTTTAAGTATTTGCTAGTCTCTCATTTAAAAAGTTCAATATTTTACAACTTTGGGATGCATTCATTCTTTTCCTATTCTTTTGCAGTGTTGAGTTTGAGAGAGAATAACAGAGGTGCAGTAAATGCAGAACAGGCAGCAAAAATAACAAAAAAGTATAACTCACGTTCTGCTACTAAGTGCATCAATTGGGCTCCCATAGAGAGTCACTGGGGAGCACAGCAAGAACACAGCAAGACTCCACTGATGGAGCATGGCTATAGAGCACATCCCGCAACCTACGATCTGCAGAATACAAGAAATGTTATTCTAACATTCACTTCACCAGCAAACATGAATCCAGACTTTGTTTTAGACATAACTGCCCATCTGCTGTTTAACAGTTTATGTTACCAGCAGTGTAGACAGCCGAAAAATGACACTAATACTAAGGACAAGTGATAGAGACTTACATGTGGTGAATCTTCAGAATGAAAATCCACACAATGGTCAGTCCACAAGTTCTTAAGAGGAGATCCTGTTACAAATTTAATAAAAATAATAATATTATAATAAAAGAAAATTATATTGCCAAATACAATTTGGCCAATTCAAAAATTCTGTCCAAATCCATTGGTGTGAGGGCAGTCTGGGGAACCCCCCTGTGAGTCTGCTCCATTCAGTTGCCTCCCAACAGTGTGTGTTGAGCTATTTATTTCTCCCCAACGTCCCAATGAAAACAGAGATAAAGATAGAAAGAGCAGCAGCGGCCCATCCGCTGCAGTGCTGCTACACCACTTGGTCCTTCAATAATCTCATGAAGAGTAACACTGAAGCATCATCTCTGGTGGCCGGAGCAAGAGAGTTGAGAGTGTGTTCAGCCCAGCACTGAGCCCAGCCTGCGTGTTTGTCTGAGTGAGGCAGGGAGAGAAAGTGGAACTCCTCTTTGGATGAAGATGCAGGCACTACCTTAGCCCCTACCCATTAAGTCCAGTCCTGACACCATCCCCACCCCCCAAAACCCCTCACACACACACACACACACATACACACACACACACACACACACACACACACACACACACACACACACACACACACACACACACACACACACAAACACACACACACACACACCTGCAGTGGGAAGAAGGTGGCGCCCACACAACATTCAAACGAAAAGAATACTGAAGAGGAGCTTGGGAAGAACACCCAAACCTTAATTAAACCAAAGAGCAGCCTGAAATAGATTAAAAGTGCACTAATAGTTGTTCATAATTTAATCATTTAGAGGTCAGAAATGACAGGTGTGCACCAATGGAGGTAATCATAGGTTACCGAGCGGAGGCTATATAAGGGGAGGGGCAGGGGTACTCCAGAGTAAACAGCCAGGCCTCACCACTTTCCCAGGGGAGAATGACCATAACCTCAGAGAAACCCAACCCACAGCCTCTCACTGCAGACCATTCAATTCCACTCCACTCTACCTCAGCAAACCATCTTACCGCCAAATGGTTACAGTGGGCGCTGAGGCATCTCCTGTATTCAGCTAATAAGGACAGTGGGTAGTTAAGCATTGACGCAGTGCTATACAATCCCAGGATAAATAAATGAAAATGCTGTGTACGTTTGGGCGTTGCACCTAATCCGAACCATCCAGTCGTTTTATGCATTTATAATTGTGTTGAAAACGCATTAAAGGCACAGTCAGGAATCTAATATAAGAGATAGCCCTAAAACTAAAACTGCATGTGTTTTTTATCATCAAATTGATTGACAGAGCTCTCTATGCCCAAAACATACTATATGCAACTGCAGAACATGTGTTTTTAATGTATCTGTAAAATGTTTATTTAAATTTGTAATGTTTAATATGAAAGTATTTGGAGTTGAATAGATCTATATTTTGAATTATGATTGGTTTAGAAATTAAAAACGTATTTTCTTTGTTCTTTTGCGTCCAACCCTTCAAGAGTCCGCTGTAACCCTAATTATATTTGGTAAAATTGGGGATTGGGGTTTTAAGATTGTACATGTAGGATTTTGTCTTTAATATATTACTGTAAACAGTTGTGATGGCATATTTTACTGTAGACACAAAAATGTAACTGTTGCGGTCACAAACAGTAGCATCAATGATCTGCCTCATGCTTTCATTTGGTCTATTTTGGGAGTTATTGGGTTCACTTCCCCAAAAAATGTCCCTAGAAAATCCCGTCCAGTAAGTTATTGGTCACACTTTAGCATACCCAGTCCTGAAATAAAGTGAACTACTGTAATAACATAGAATCACTAAGTAATTTCATTTAATTAGCTAACAGGTGGTTTGTAAATTATTAGATAATGGTTGGTAATCAACTGGTAATAGGCTTTTCATTGTTTTCTTGTTTTAAATGATGTTGCAAATGAAGATGTGGCCCAATTTATTGAAAATCAAGACATCAAAAAAGCTGTTCTTTATTAATACAAAACACTGCATGGTCCTCTTATACTATGAAACGTTGGAAAATGTTGTCAGCAACATTCCTGTTTGGTACAGTGAGAGCATGTGGTTTTAGGGTCTATTCAAAGTGATCTCTGTTTTTATCTACGTAAAGTGTTAATACACTCAAATGAATGATAAGAATTTTATGTTCCCAACAATATGAAATATGATCTGTAAATGGAGTTCATAAGGGCCCCTCAATTGTCGTTAAAATCAGTTTAGGCCTTGGCAGCAGGTTTTATGGCCATCATGTCCACAACCCTGTTAAATGGCCTTGCAATGCATTTCTGGGTCATGACCTGAGCAGATAAACTGCATTTGGCCAGAAATGCTGCTTCTGTCCGCAAACTCAGGGTCCTCTTCATTCTCCTAAAGACCTCTTCCCTCTCTCATTATTCACGACCGGACTTTGTTTGTTGTTTTCTTTCTTTGTTTCTTTTGTTTCTTTTGAGGTGAGATGTTTTTATAAAGTCATTTGGGTTTTTCTATCTCACCTTTTTAAATTTGTATTTTTATTATAATCACTTTGCTTCTTTTTTTAATCACTGAGCAAATAAATAAAAATAAACTAAAAATATATTCATCCAGCTCAATAAGTGACCCATATTTCCTGTTATTGTACAATGTTATAAAAAAAATAGATTCTCAGTAAAACAGTATCCAAATTCTGCAACAGCGAATCTCTCTTTTCAAGTAGAATGATATGAATAAATTGTGTCAATCTCTTTATATTTTCCTAGATGAATTGTTAAGATTGTTTGCATGATGATTAAGATGAATAGGGTCCATTCAACATCCTGACTAATTTACAGTATGTGATTACCTACATACACCGTTTTACTGGATGGAATAACTTGCATGTCTCCTCATGAATAAAACTCAAATTATTTTCTACGAGTACTTATGTAGTGTTGATTAGTAGAATCACTTGAGGCTAAACTGTGGGTGGCAAATTACTTAATAGAGGGCTCAGTATTTTACAAGCAGTCATGATTCAATTCAGCAAGGGGTCCAGAAGGGGTTTGGAGTTGGGACCAATATATGGCAGACCCCCCTGCTGTCTCCAAAATTCAGCTTTCTTCTGTTTCCAACTGGTCTGCCCCAAACTTCTAACACTTTAACATTCGGCAGGGAAAAAATACCTCATTTGATTCCATTCTGCAAAGACTTTACCTGCAAAAAAATATGAAAAAAATCCCATTTCCTGGCAGACAGCAGCATACAGAACGGGAGCCAGGAAAGCTGCTTTTGATTCATGCTAAATTGCACTCTCAACACAGAACAGTATTCCTGTCCGTTTTTCATCCTTTTCACACTGCACCTACTTCACGTTCACACATACAGAACACATGCACCCATCCACCCCCGTTTCAAAGAATCTGCACTCCTCTGTTCCAAGCCAGCTCATACACACACCGAATCCAGAGAAACACCCTCATTTCATGTATAAATTCAGAGTTCAGCATCTATTTTTGGATGTGTTGTACCCATTCCCTGTATTGGCCCACCCTATTATGTCATAAATCCTGGCTTCGCTTACAGCAACAGCTCCTCCCTTTGTTGTGGAGTTACATTCAGACTCATTATGTTCTTTGCATGCACATTGCGATTCGGTCCATGCCAGAAATACAGTGCTGCTTCCCGCACCCAAAGTGAGTGGGTCATTGTCACACTGAGGTTGTCAGCATTCACTATTACTATTTCATAGCCCCATTCAGCTTTAACTCTGAAGACTATCATGGCTTTAAGTGAAATTTGAACATTACAAGGAAGTGAAAAGTTAAAAAATGTACCAAAAAAATTAAAAAAAACATACAGTAATTGCTTTAAAAGAAATGTCAGTGCAGTTTCTGTTAAACATGACATTCGACAAACCTATAAAGGTCTCAGATGTCATCCATAACCATGTCCATAGCTTTTGCTGCGAAGAACAAAGTCAAAGGTTTACAATGTATTCGATAATGGTCCCTTTATGGTGCAGCCAGGGTTTTGATAGCTTGGCCATTTCTTCACATGAGAACGTTAGGTTTGTTAGCCTGGAAAACCTCACTTGAAAAATGACCTTTGCAGAGTTACATTTTCTCTTACTGGTTTCTTAACTGTGAGTTATAGGCAGCTTCAGTTCATTTGAGGTATGCTTCATAAAGTCATATTGTTGGCAGTTGGAAGACTTTTCTGCTAATCATTCACACCTACCAATCATAACTGTCATCTTGGGAATGTTCTTTATTCCACTTTACCTTCCCCCATTTCAGCTATTTCAACAGCTCTGCTACTGAGGCAGCGTTTTATTCATACACGCTAAGGAGATGTTGAAATTGATGCACGCTGTTTTCTTTTCGGTTGGTGGTTCATTGGTGCTGTCACCTGTTTCAAGATCAGATTTTGCTACATTAATCCTGGACACCTGACAATGAAATGAAATCACTGCATGAAAGATAGAGAGCTCCTAATAAAATTAACTTTGGGACACAGCAGAGAAATGTGTTAAATATACATAAAGGCCCAACCTGTAATTACAGTATGGCTCACCCTGTTGAAATGCTGTTACCCCACTACTGACGTTGTATAGTGATTTATTGCATGGAAGTGTTTTACTCTGAAATTTGTTCTCTGAGTTTTGCATGAAACGACTACAATTATGTGATAGCTAAACACAACTTTAATATGTACTGAACCTGTAAAAGCTTTGCTTACAGTATTAACAGTGGAGTGAAACAGACCTGCTTTTGGAGTTATAAAAGGCTAAGAAAGTTTGAAAAAGCTTTTTTTTTTCATCTACTAGTCAAACAATGATGATATTTAGATTGTGATTACATCTTTAACATTTGCATAATAACTGTAAAAAATTATTAACCAATGCTAACTGTGAACAAATTCAGTGATGAGATTGATTGTAATCAATGATGGCATTTAAAAGGCTTTTGCTTAATTGTATTCCCAAATATCTTATTATTTCCTGATTATGTTGACGGTGCTTGAGACTAAATCAAAATGCATGTAACATCCAAAGATAACATTCTCAATCAAACAATGTCTCCTTTTCCCATGTATCACATGTTAGCCATAACAATTCATTGTTGAAAAACCTTTTCCATGACATACTTGATGAAGCAAATTCTCAAATATGTATCTTTGTTTAAGCATGATAGGTTCACTGAAAAAGGTGCTGCGTTTATGGCCGATCAAAAATTGATCCCATTGATGATGAGGATGTAGCTCATGCTCAGTATCTATGTTCATTATCTTCTTTATCATAAAAAGTTTTTTTTTTTATCTTTGTTCAATACATTTCATATCTTCACATACAATCTATTACACAGATGTTAAAGAACAGACTTTGACTTGATGTTTCTAGCAGTGAATCTAGAATCTTTAGCTACAATGCACAATGGACAGGTTTAGTCAGTATGTCAAAAAAGGGTCACTTCTCCACATCCACACACTTTAAGAGGCGTACATCCTGAACATTACCTAATGCCAGCTCAGGGTTACCAAAACATGGCCTCCTTGATCTGAAGTAGCTGCAAGATTTGTCTGTTTCTGTTTTTGCTATGTGATATATGATGATCCACGTAAGGCAGTACTTGGAGGCAGATTTCTTATTTACAACTTGATTTTTTAAAATGTTGCCATAAATGTCAAGCTCCTGGAGACAGTGAGTCGGGGAGGTCCTACTGGGACAAAAGCATGTTGTCCAGACTCAGTCTAGAGCATAGGTACATTAAATAATTATTTTTCAGACAGGAAATATCTGCCATTGGACATTTTGCTTGTAAAATGTATGTTTAAGATGAAGTGATTCCTGCCTGGCAAAGCTCTACTCTCATCTGAACTGGAGTTTTACACTCATCTATTGAATGTTGGACTTGCTTGTAGTAAAAACCTTCAATAGTGTCCATCTTATGATTAAATTGTGAATGTGTGTTTGATCACGCCCTAGATGTGATTCAGAGTGATTCAAGAAGCAGAAAAACAAGTCCAAAGCCTGAGTCTTTGACCTGGCTTCATGAGGTGGCCACCGCATTAGCATTTCTCTCTTGGCAGATGTTGATGGTGGGGTGTCTGACTGTGGCCGGCCTCTCTGCAGTGGCCCTGTGCTCCAGGCTCTGGGGAGGGGGCTCCTCACTCTCCCCACCCAAACCGCAAGCTGCCCCATGTCTGATGCCCCCTCTCACTCTCCTGACCTCAGAGGCAGACCCCAGGCCAGCTGGACGCAGCCTGAAACCCCACACAGTCACCACACAGCCACCACCGATGGTTGCCACCCTCCTGCCCCTGACCTATCACCCAAAACATTACCATAAACTTCTGCCCCGCTGCCAAGCAACACACGCAGCAGTGCTCACAGTCAGACCCTCTCTCTCTCTCTCTGTGCACCTCTGCACTCCTTGCCCATGTAAAGATAGCTCTGTCTGAGGGGAGAAAGTGGAGTTGGTTGAGAGGGGTAAGCGCTCTTGGTTATGATGGCATTTTACACGCAACATAAAACCTACTGTGGTGTTTTATGTTTTGTGGCTTGTGGTGATGCCATGGCATTGCCTGTGGAACAGTCTTCTGCCACCGCAACTACTGTACAGTATTTGAGGCTGATGAAAAATGTGTTAGCCAGTATGAACTGTTGAAACATGCCGCAAGTCTGCATGTTCCAGCACTTTACTTACTTGACAAATCTTGCCATTTCATATTGCCTTAGCCTCAGTGAAAATTGAAGAATCAATAGGAGTCTGATTGAGAAGACCACACACACATGGCGTTACGGTAATGACGGGCTGAGCCTGTTTGTTTGCTTAAGTGAAGAGCAGGCTCAAACCGTTAATGAGTGCTTTGCGTACAGCGTGTAACCACAGTTAAGCCAGTGGGTCAACAAGGTTGGCCAGACTAACCACTGTGTGTGTGTGTGTGTGTGTGTGTGTGTGTGTGTGTGTGTGTGTGTGTGTGTGTGTGTGTGTGTGCGCGTGTGTGTTTGTGCATGTAGTTGAAGAAAAAAGTTCACATTCAGAGACTAAAGTAATATTATCAGAATTTGTCAGACTATTTTCCTTACCTACCTTAATTTGCTCTTACATCATCTATAAGCACTCTCTGTCATGTTTCTATATTTAACAGCATTCTATATTTACTTGTGCTCTGACACACAGATACAGTTTTGTTTTTCCAGTGAGAAAAATATATCTATGAGACATTTCAGTGAATATTCAAACACTGAAAAAAGCTTCACTTGAAATTTCCAAATCGTTATAATGCATGGTGTGAGCCAAGCGCACTTCACCGACTCAAAGCTGATCCATTTACTGTAAATGAGCTTGTCTCTGTTGGTTTCCTGACCAATTACTGTACAGTGAACTTAAGGTCCTGTATTTATTTATCCATAGGTTATTTTAAATGGACTGCACTCAATGCACAGGCCTTGTTGAGCGGTCTTGTCCTCCCAGCCTGCCCTGGGACATGCTAGCAGTGCTTGGCAGACAGACACGGATGCTGAATGCAGCCTCTGGACAGCTTTATCCTGCGTCGGGAGAGGCCACCCGCCTCGTACTCACCAGGGCACAGTGACTGGCACGGCTCTCCCCAGCCTCAGTTTTCACCTCTCAATTTTCTGCTTCTCTGAGAAAACTGGAGAACACTGTATACTTTCTAAAGCTCCATGACCATGGAAGGATATCAAGGCCGACCAGAGAATAGGAAGGCTCAAGTTGCGATGTGAATACATTATTAAGCAAGTGTTTTTTTTTAAGAAAACACTCGAATGAGGAGATGATTCGGTGAAATATATAATAGAGAAGCTCTCACTAATCAATGATGGTCTGAAGTACAACATGAATTAAAGTGATTTCCTTCAGGAATACTGTCATATTGACTGACATGAGAATCTTCCATTAGATCTACGGACCAATACACATGATTTATAAATTAAACAAATAACAAAACAATAACAACAAAAATTTGACTTAGGTTCATAGAGATTTCTCCATGTTCAAATATGATTTTGGCTTACTTATTGGAGGTATCTATGGAAACATGTATGCTATCATACAAGGAACAGGGAAATTGGATCATTGCAGCAGCAAATAGTAATGGGATAGAGCAAAGAAAAATAGAATTGAAATAAGAATATAGCAAATGAGGGTTATATAAACATACACAACCAACAATTTCAACACAAAAATATGTTAAGTAGAATATATGAATGAAAATTATGTGAAAAAATTACAGTATAATGAGGGCATGCAAAATAACAGCAGTAAACACTAACAATCGCCTGTTTATGAAATGTTGTAGATTATCTTGGCTTCAAACTGGTGAAAAATTCAGATAGTGGTGTCAATAATTTGCATTCGATAGCAGCGGATGTTGAAGGCTGTAGCAAAGCACAATGTCACCTCACCCAAACTCACTGCAGCTCACTGAATAGAGAAGGGACTTGTTTGATTAGTTATTATTTAAACAGTAGGGCTGTATATGTGGTCTTGTTTGCAGAACTCTCTTTATAAAATGAACTGTTAAATCTGCAACATTCAAAGACGGGACTTGTTCTATATTTTATTGAATATATTTTCCAGTGGGATTATTAAAGCTAAAATCGTCAAATGTGGGGAACAATGACATCATGTTCTTTTACTGAAGGCCACATCCTTTGTTACTGCGGATATCCCCAAACACAGACAGCCATATAAAATTACATTTGCACTGTCATCTAAGTCATTTTTTCCTGTGATTCAGAAATGAGACACATTAAATCAAAGACCAATCAAAGCCAAACTGTGAAATAGTCCAAATAAATCACAATAAAAACGAATGGTAATCACAATGCTATCATAAGCCCAGTGTGAGTATGGAGTCTTCTGATCAGACAGGACCATTTTAGGTTTTCTCAGGGCCCTTGACAAAACTTGATGTTTGACCTTCTACATTTTGGGTACATTTGCATATGTTCTTGAACAGCTTGCCCCGTAGGTGGAAAATAAGCTTCTTAGAGCTTTCTTGGCCTGTCATAAGTCAAAGTACAGATCCGTTTTACCTCAATGTTTACAAGCATTACACGTGTACACAAACCTTTTACACGCTCAAAATACACGAAGAACAACTTTAGTTGTCACATACTGTCAGTCCTTGCATCAAAAGATCAAACTGTAGAGTTTTAAAAAAGATCCTCTATGTAAACAAAGCCAGTTGTGGGGTGATAGTGTTTCAATAGGGGGCGCCATATTGCACTTATGGATTGGGCCTTTAACATTAGTAGTAGTCTTCCCAGAGCTGTTCTGGGGTTGGCCTTTAGCTGATGAAACTGGTTCGGTAACTCTATCGTTTTCAGAATGGTTCACAAGGAGAAAAATATCCCCGCCCTCTGAGCAAAAACTCAAAAATAACTTTTTCTTTCTTAAATTGAAAACATGTGCTTAGCCTTGATGATGTAAATGTTCAAATGTGTTAATTCACTAATGAACAGTGAGTCCATTAGACATTCGATTACACACTCTGGGCAGGAGATAAATCAACATTGAGTGTAATCCAAACATGGGCACTTGCCAGGCGGCTTGTTTTCTGTCCGACTGTGGTTTTCCAACAGTCTAAATCCATGAAGCGGATTTGCTCACAACAGCCAACATATTTCTCCAATCTGCATCCCCCTTGTAAAGCAAAGGAAGGAAGGCAGAGCTCACAACTGTTTGTTTTGCGCAGCCCACGGTCTCACAACCTTGTAAAATAAGGCTGGGCTTTCATTGCCTCTGTAATGTATGAGCAAAAGGGAATTAGCCTTTAAAAGTTTGTTTTCAAAGAGTTGTAAATAAAACAGCACTGATTCAGACCTAGATCCCCTTTCTCTCAGATGGGGTATGGCTTGTGTGGGTGGCTTTGGAAATACTGAGGCATGCTGAATATGTTTATATTACATTGTCCCAAAGGAGAGTTGAGCTTTGTGGTACAGATGGATTACAGGGGAAAAGAGCTGTTGTAGACCTTTAAAGTTCAGTGTTAATGGTGGGAGTGAAGTGGTTGTGTAGGTGTGATCTGTTCATTTCACAGGTCGCTGGCATTTCTGTCCAGTCAGTGAACAGAACGGGGGATTCCCAAGTCAGCCCAAAAACGGTGTTTAGACTGAATGTAAAGATGCACAGATTATTATGAAACTATTTTGACGAACCAAGGGCCTGGAGAGGAAAAAGAGTAAAAGATGTCCATAGATTTATTATAACACCTTCACAGCTGTAGATATCTGTTCCCAATCAGGACTTTTCCTGTAAGAGCACACCTTGGACTCAGCCCTCTCCTACAGTAATGAACCACAGCGAGTGCAGGCCTGTGCTATTTGGATGGGAGAGTGTGTGTGTGTGTGTGTGTGTGTGTGTGTGTGTGTGTGTGTGTGTGTGTTTAAAGATATTCATGAGAGATTGAGCATGTGTAAGAGTGTGAGAGACA
>OMLI01018207.1:0-13531 GCA_900302605.1 Rondeletia loricata
GGAGGGGGGGGTGAAATAAAGAGGAACAATTTGAAGGCACAGAGAAGAAGAAACGGTGAAAGAAATCAAAGGCAAGGAGAATGAGAGGAATGGACATTGAACGCAAGGAACAGACAGAAGGCAGAGAGAGTTCAGTTTTTGGGTCAGAGAAAATTAGAGTGAAAGACCAGAAGACCGTGATTGAGAGAGTCCGGGAGACTTTGAGTGAGAGATCAATGGGTCGGTCAGTGGGTTAGAGAGGGCTGGGTTACGGTGGCTGGAGCCTCCAGACTATTGATCACTTCAGGACAGCTGTGGCTTGTCCACTCTGACCTCTGGATGAAATATACCTGCACCTCAACAGCATGGCCTACATTCTCCCGGCTTTATCTCCGCCAGGCCTGCTGGGAGAGGAATGAGATAGAAAAGGCTGACACGCCTTCTCTTTAAAGGCTGTGACAAGGCAGGACTGCTGTGCCTTCAACTTGAAAGCTGTTAAAAGAGTGATTTAAATGCCTCCCCATTAGCAGGTATGCATTCCCCTTTGTTAAGACGTTTGCTTTAACGCGTTGGATGCTCTTGTAGTCTCTTATCACCAACATGGCAGGCATCCTAAATGAAGATTGATTGCAATGGCGACATTAGAACATATGGGATTCCCTTTGTAGTGTAAAAAGTAGGAAACAGGGGTTTCTTATCAGAGACAATGATGCAGAGCTGATACGCCTCTCGGTGGGTGAGCTTTCCTCTCTGAGGTACTGTACTGATTGGAGACTTAAGGATGAAATCACTGGGTTGGTAAATTTTTTCATTACCAAACATACAAAATTACTTTCATGTGGTCATGAAAAGGACAACAAGAACACAAAAAATCATCTTGGTTTCCTAAATTCGGTTCATTTATGCCAGAGGTTCTTTACATTTTTGATGTAGAGGTCAGCAAATTCTTGTGACCCTTGTGTTTCAAATAAAGGACAATCTCATGTTCATATCACACAGATTATTGAGTTTATAAATAATGTGTAATTCCTTAAGTTGATAGAAATTAGGCTGCTCTTGTGAAGTAGTCAATGGCAACTGTGCAAAACATTCACAGGGACTTTCACAGAGGCTGTTGGGAGTAGTGACTCATTTCAAAATTCATTTTGAATGTGATTAATCGTTTAAGTGTGATTAGAAAATTGTTCAAGGCACTTTTCATATCAAGAGATCCCAAGACTGGGACAGACTCAGACCAACGGAAGCAAAACAAAGACAAGGGGATGACTTCACTACACGCAACTGGGACAGACAATATTGATGGCTGACTGTTAATAAACCAATACAGGGATATGCATGCCAAAAACTTCAATTGCTGTGCCAAAATGAAACAGAGATGAAAATCAAATCACTGAGGCACCAATAGTTCCCCATGCTTTCTGACAGAATGTTCAGTAGACTAATATTGCCAGTAATTCAGTACTTAATATGGAGCAGAGTTGTGGCTAATACTGCTTGATACTAAAATATAAATCCGGGATGTAAAACAGGAATCGCTACCGCTGTAAAAAAGGTCCAGATCGCAGCCTTTTCAGATATACATCTTTTGCTGGAGGCCTATAAAAGTGTCGGACCCCTTAATTTTGCAACTCTTTCATACGTGACTGTCTCCAGCTGGTTCTGTGGTCTTAGCCCTGGAGGTCCGAATGTGACCCTTGATCTTCTGGGATCCTGGATCTGACATTTTGCACTTTGACCCCTGAGGCTGGAGATCATGGAGGCGATTATGTCTTGCTACTGAACACATCAGAACCAAAGGAAATGCATGGCTTTGGTTTATGTGTATGTGTTATGCAGATGATTATGTCCAGCCATTCAATAAATAAACTTATATTTACTGTAAATAAAATATGCAGCAATGGTTTGTATGTGGCCATGCATTTCAATGTGTGGAAATGTATGTGCGTGTGCGTGCGTGCGTGCGAGCGTGCGTGCGTGCATGTGCATTCTTGCATGAGTGAGCCAGTGTGTCTCATGCCGAAGGTGGAGGGGTTTCAGAGTGAGGAGAAGAATGTGACCCACAGTTGTTCTGATCCTGGACTAGCAGGGGTCCAGTTCTGTCACATGTTGGCCTGTCTGTTCAGATAAGACCATAGAGTGGAGAGAAAGGACCACAGAAATTTGAAGGGTAAGACAGCAGGGTGTCTTGGTAATGCAGTGGTTTAAGGCCCATACCGTGTACTCGCAACGTTAAAGGCTCATATCCAGATCATTTAATGAGATGAGATTAAACTTGAATTATCGCTGTGGGGAAATTGCATCATTGCAGCAGCAGAATCAGAGTCAAAAATCTGAAAATCAAGACTACATAGAGAGCAAAAAGGTGAGAGTAGGATGTAGATAACAATACAATGAAAAGGGTAATGCAAAGAATAAAGGTAGGGGAGGATAAGCAGCAGCCGTGGCTTGCTACCAATTGTCTTGTTGCATGCCAGCTGCCCTCTCTCCTATCCTTCCTGTCACTCTCTACTATGTACTACCTCATAAAGTAGAAATGCTTTAAACAAATTAATTTGGATAAAGATGAAAGGATATCCAGGATATCCTGATAATGCAGTGTTCTAAGGTGTACAATATATACACATGTGGTTGTGGGTTCATGTCCAGTTCATGACCTTTGTTGCATGTCATATTGTCTCTCCCATCTTTCCCATCATGTCTGAGTTATGAGAATAGTCAGCTGGGGCAGCAGTAGCCTAATGGTAGAGTCGGAAATGGAGAGGCAAACTTGAATGTGTTCTTAGTCAAGTATATAGTTTATTATGGTATGGAGCTTGACTTAGGCCTTGACCCAAACTGCAAAATGTCTGTTGGAACCTGAACTAAGCCCAAGGGTAACAGCTTTTTCTAAGCCAAAACCCAACTTATTAAATAACTTTTGCTACCAACGGTATTTCTTTCTCTCTCTGTCCCTCAGTGTCAGTGGCTACTTTCACACCCTTTAATTTGAAACATTCTGCCTGCCAAACTCCATTACTACAGTCATGGTTAGGGTTACAACTCACAAGATATGTCTGATTCCCAGACAATTAATATACACATCATTTCTACATGTCTTCTGAATATCCTTTTGAGCACATCTTACATAACAGAGTTTGATATATGGAGGGCAGGGCCTCTGTGAAACATCAATAACTAGCTTCATGCTTGTGGTGATTACTCATCCGCAGCTATGTGACTGTTCTGTAGTTACTGTGTAAGGCTACTCTTGCTTGTTGGTCATCCCCCACTCGTTCTCTCATCTTTCCTGTCACGTTTATTGAATCATTGACTCATTGAATTACATTAACAATTTCATCTTTAAAATCCGACTCCACTGAACTAGATCAAACAGAGCCATATATTAACACAATATATATAACATTATATATAACACAATAAAACATTAAGGATTCTGTCCATTGTGGTCCTTTAAAGGAAAACTCCATCCCCAGATACTCTTACACTGTTATGTATCGTCAATCTGTGATGTTCAATGCATTCCAGGAGTTATTTTGTGATGAAGTGTTGTAATTTACCTTTCTGGTGAACCCACTTTCCCTCAGCCTGACTTGTGTACTTCTACTTCAATGAATGATTTCCTACATTTCCCAGAATTACTTTCAACAACCCCCAGAGAAGAGGTGTGAACTTGTTGCATCCAGCCTTTGTTTTTTTTGCTGAAACATATTCTGCAATCAAACTCCTTTGTAGCTGCACTGGAAATATCTTGACGTGATGTCACGTTGTCTATATTTGGCCAGTTATCCACCAAACAACAACATGGACCCAGGAATGCAAGGTGCATCATAAATAGCCTTTTTTTTAACAGTGTTAAAGTATTTTAGGGTGGATTTTTCCTTTAAGAAAGAGTTGGGGATGGAGGAAGGGGTCAAATAAGTCTAGTCAAATAAAAACACCAAGGGAGTCTCATTCTAAAACAAAACACTGAGTTAAAACTTATAGCATTATCCAACTGCTGCATCCTTTTGATGACCATCCTACATATTTTACAACAACCAAAGGAGAATTCCACTGAATTTCAGCTTTGACATGCAACATGCTACTTCTATGCCCTAGTGCAGTTCAGTCTGTATCAGTACACATTCAATTCTGTTTCCGATAGCCAAAAACAAGAGAGAATAGGTTTACCTTAATCATACCAGGATATCACACCAGACAGCTCCACAGCTCCATAATGACTTGGAAATTATTGAAAAAACATGTATTGAGTCCACAAAGTGATTCTCCCATTAATTGGCATTGGAGCAGCTTGTGACACCATATCATAGATTAGACTCTATTAGGTTCTTTTTGGGTAGACTTACCACTTTCTGTTGTCTTTGTCAGTTAGCTTCTGTCTTTGTATGATGTATACATCCATATGTCCCATGTAAAAGTTTACATAGCCAATGGCATGAAAGGATGAGAATAATACAACATACATTTTTCGATTTGGTTCACTGATGACCGAAATATACATTGCATAGCCCCACTTCTCAAGGCCTGTGTATGTTTGGGATAAACAACATAAGCAGTATCTGTTATACCATGGAGAACATTTAAATGATAACACATGAAAGGCTATGTGGCCATTATGTCATCTAACACTCACAGCCATTGTTTTGGTCTGTAATAAGAATCGTGACCATGAAATACTTGCTACATCCTTTGTGGCATCCATTATAGGAAGCAGCACACACTATGGCCTGTTTCCCCTTAATATCCGCTTCCAGGCCCACTGCTGTTAGTGACAAACGTCGCCATGCTCGTTTACCAGACAAAGGCAGCGTTTCCACTGCCGCGTCTGGAACTGTTTTTCACCCAGCTTCAGGGTTAGATAAAATACTTCATATTTTGAAGTTGAGGACAGCAGTTGAGTACTGTGGCTTTTCTGAGGAGAGACAGTGAACAATGCTACTTCTGGTGTTATGAGAAGTTCAAAACACCTTATTTGCCTCAACAATTGGAGTAAAGAATGTACTGTACTTGGAATTACTAGCATTACTAACATTTATGCCATCTACTGAACAAAGCGTCTGATGTTGATGTGGGTTTAATTCATCAAATGTTCCACAACTATCAGGGCAACTGGTTTTAGGTCACACTGAAAACACAGTTAGATTGAGGTTAGTCAGACTGAGACTGAGGATTATTGACACGAAACACTGAATTGTCATTTAGTTCTCAGATGGGTTAAAAAACTAATTGTTCAACATCTGTTGCAATGAAATCAGTTTTTAAGCCAAGTCACCATTCTTGACACACTGCATTCATGAAAGTTTTGGTGCTAACATGGATTAAAGACACAAATCATTCCACAACCAACCAACATCGGTTTTCAAGCCACAGTGAAAACAGTGTCAAAGAACAGCCATTAGTGACTTACAACCGTCATTTAACTCTCAGATAAAAGCCGTTCAGTCCCTGGAGTAAAACCATTAGTGAGCAGGGCCTGATGATGGCAGCTCTTTGAAGCAGAGGAGAGCACAGCAAAAGGAGGAAGTGAAGTGGTAAAAAACGACCATCAGACTTCCTGCTTCACCAAGGTGTGTGTGTGTGTGTGTGTGTGTGTTAATGCATGCACATTCTGTTTTTGTGTGTCTGAGCTTTGGTTCCTTAGTGAAAGAAGGCAGAGAATGTGTTCATGTAATGGCTCATGGTTATTTGCAGGGGCAATTTCATGCTACATTTCAATTATTGCCTAGATTTGTTTTTAGCTCCTCAAGTCATTGCTTCTACCTGCAATTGACTCAAGACACAAATATTTACAATCAGTGTAGTGTGTGGTTTAAATACAGGAAGTTGCAGCATCCTGCTGCCGCCTGTTAGAGTACTATAGTGTGGAGATTGCTATTGTCAATTAATTCTGAAGCAATACGTTTAATCCATTCAGAAGCTTGCCAGTGCTAGCAGACTAATTTAGTAGTTCTTTGATCGGCCATTACACTGCAACACCAAAAAACTACAAGCAGTTGTGTCTTTGCTCAGTATGTTTGTTTATGAGAATTCATGAGTTAAGTTATATAACTTTCAAAAAGAGCTATGCAACCTTTTGAACTTGTACAATAAGATGCCCCATCCAGGCAGTAAATACAGTATGTGACAGTTCTGATCACACTGCCTCCTGATGCTGTGAGACAATCTGTTGGACTGATTACGGTAGTAACACTTACAGCCTGTTGTTTTTGCATATCAAGCAAACATTCATCATTCCCTTATGGAAAGAGGCTCTTGGTGAACATGTACATAGGTAATCACATAATGTAATTCTTAGAATTAGATATTATTTTATAGTATTTTATTTATTTACCGTATTTTTGTTGAGGCACAGCAATGAGAGACAGGTAAAAAAGATGTGATCTGGGAATTGAACTCATGCAGTGCTAGCATGTAGCATGCACATTAGCAGTGTGAACAACCAGGACATCCAGTGGTCCACATTTGCAACAAAAGATACAGTGAAGGGGGAAACACTGTACATTAATAAGGTGTAGTCCGCTGGACAGGCCTGGATATGTGTGTTGAGTTGACTATTTCTGTGGTTCTGTGGCTCTTATTGGGCCTGAATATGATATGGGTGTTCTTGACTCTTTTCCAACAATAGATGTTGCCTTCCAATATCAGTCCTGTCTGGAGAAGTGATGGGGCTGATCTGTGGAGGACAGGGCTGCTGTGATGTTGGGGGCCAGAGCCTGCTTTGTGTTGTATATAGGCCTGCCTGTCACAGCTCAAAGCAGCACCACTAATTGTTGTCAAGCGTCAACCCAATCCTGCCGGACACCCTCAGCAATCATAATACGAAAAAAACGGCACTACTCTTTGCCAGTCATTCAAATGGGAGTCTGCTCTAGCTCACTCCTGGTAGCCTATAGTAGCCTCAGTCTTCCCCCACACATACCACCAACCCATCCAAAAACCAGAGTGACATGAAAGGGCTCTCATCCTCCGCCTATGTGCCATTGACAGTTGAAATGAAATATTTATTTACGAAATCTAAAAACATGTATTCACCCTTGACACTAGATTCTGAGAACATTGACTTCTGAAGCACCTCACCGCCACCGGAGCCTTGCCCTCCAGTGAGTCAATTACGGTGGCTTAAAGGAATGTCTGCCTCTCACTTTCTTTAAAGGTCTACTTGGCCCTAATTTTTCATCGCAGACTCTTTTCATCTGATTCGATGTTGAAAACATGAAAACAGCAGAGGCCAGTTCTTTTTAACCTGCACATGAAACTGAAGTCAAGATTGACATATGGAGATTTTGGATGTAGTCACTTCAGGGCTGACTCCTCATTGGTTTTCTGTGGGTGGATAAGATTTGAGTCACCCACAGTATATTCAGGTGACTGTTAATATAATCCAGACGCATACTGTAGCCAGATTCTACAGCACTCTCTATAAGGCCTTGATTATCTCACCTCTCATAAAGAATTGCTTAGCTTATTTGTCCCACAGGCCTGATCCAATTTTTACTAACTGTGATCATATTTGAGTTGGCATTGGGGGTTTATGCTTACAAATGATTTTGGTTCTCATCACCAAGGCCTTCTATTGATGCATGACCTTTAGAAATGAATTCATATTTCTGTAATTGTGTTTCATGGTTGTTGCCCAGTGCTGGGTTGGCTCCCATTTTATTGTTGTGCAATTTTGAAAAAAATGCTGTCATTTGTGGAAGAATGATTACTATCTCAAGCTATTTTTCATTGGTTTGTCTTCTGGTATATGTGCAAGTATGCAGAGGCTAACCACATTATTCGTCAGAGTGCAGACTGGAGGGTATGTCAGAGAGAGTTGATATGTGACTTCAAGTTGTAGGATATTGGATTTCTGAAAGAAACTAATGTGGGATTTGCAAAATTCCCAAATAAATATGTGTGTATTTTTGTTCCTGCTGCTAATTTGTCAGTTACTGCTTTCTTGAGAACCCTTCTTGGCTCCTTGGTCTGATATGGGTATTACAAAGGATCTGTTCTTTGCTACCATGTATCAGCACAGATAGTCCTTAGTGCAGCCAAACAGGAAATACAAGAGACTGATTATTGTTTGACTTTGCAGCTTTCAAGCAGTTGGCTTGTCTGACCTGATAGGTGACAGAGACACTAGATCAGATCATCCATCAGATTTGACATCAGCCATGAATAGTTTTTGCACCATGGAACATTGTTGTGCTAATTGCACTATACTGTACCACAGGTACACAAACGTTTTCTGGCAACCCTCTTGTGGATGGGTCTTGTTACCCAGGTAACATATAGGTGATCATGTTGTAATGTAACATGGTGATATGAGTTGTCACCTTCTCAGTGGACAGTTGGTCAGGGAATATGAAGACTCTATTCTGGACCTGGCAAGAGATCCTCTCCATCAAATTACCTAGTTCTTTCATTAGATGGAGAATAAACTAAACACTTCTCATTTAATCTGCAAGACTTTAAACTCAACATCTTGACATTCATGAAAAGAACCGGAGGGGAGAGGCTTAGAGACCTCCCTGAAGGGCAGGCATGAGGAGAGGCAACCAGAGATGGTAATGTAACGGTGTGAGGGGGGTACAGAGGTACTTGAGGCAGCAGAGAACTCATTTCAGCCCCAATCCTAACCCTCTCAGTCACTCAGTCATCTCTCCTTAGTCTTCTCAATACTAAGGACCTCTGTGTCTCTCTGTCTGACTCGGTGTAACTCTTCATTATCCTCCAGCCAAATTCAACATAGCCCCCCTCCTGCCCCAAAGTGGTGCAGTGGCGAGGGCCCTCTTTGTCAGCCCAGAGTCAAACAAGCTGTTCCCCCTTGTGCTCTCCAACATGGCTGGAATGTTTTCCTGTTAGTTTAAGTCTCATCTCAACTAATTAATATTTTTGCTTATAGCTGCTGTAGTTCCCGTGGGAGGCCCCTTAATTAATCATTTATAAATCTACACAGCCTCCTAGTTTATTAGTCTCTGCCTTTGGCGCTGGCTGACTGCATTGGGAAACCGCAAATGATTAGTTACAGGAATGAAAGCTTTTTTTCCCCCTTCTCTCCCTCCCTTGTTTCCAACTGATTAGGGCCTCACACAGTGGTATTTCCATGGCCCTGCTCTGCACTTTAATTCATTTGGAGCACCTGACACATTATTCAGTCTCCCCCCTCTCTGATTCTCTGCCTATTGTCTGAACCAATGTTTTTCCTCAGCTGCGTTGAGGCACGCCGATCAGTTAGGGCTTACTCTCACCCTCGTCAAAACAAAGGCCACAGCGCCAAACATGGAAGAGGGAAATTATAACCACTGAATGAGATCACTTGACCCCCTGGGCTGTGCCTGGGCTGGGCCGCCGTGGAGACAGGGTGATTTCTGGCCATCCTTTTGGGACCACGTAAGGGCAAGACTGGTTGACAGGAGTAAAATCCATCCGCGATTAATTCCACAGAGCTGAGGACTTCAAGCGGCGGCACAGTGCTAAAGCTGTCTGGCTTTTATTGGAAAAGAGGCAATATTTCCATCAGTTTAACAGAAAAATAAATTAATTGAATCAACTGAAAGCAGCGTGGGAGGTTTTCATAATGTCTTGGCGCTCTCAGGGAAGGACGCCTCATGCAACAGGGTTCCTTCATCCAATTAGACCTCCACTGGCTGGCTCACACCAGCCTCACACCGCTCAACATTCCATCTTATCGCTGCGTTTTTACTCCTGTTATCATCAAAGCGGCTGCACTTTACTTTGGCATATAGGTAAAGCTTGCAATAACCCCTCCTAGAGAGATTGACTAATGAAGTTCTAAGAGTCACACTGTGCAGCTTTGGATAGCCTGCTACACATCAGTCACGGTTGGTCTTGATTCTTATGTTGGATGGTGAACATCAAATGATATTCCAAAAGAAGCATGGCGTAAAATGTATAGCATAACAGCAAATCCTGGCGCTCTAGCTGTGGACCTAAGACTTATATTAGCTGTTCTGTTCCCAGAAGGCCTCAGTGCTTTCTGCCCAAGTACGGCCATATCCAGTTTGACACTTAACTGGACGTTGGGATCATCGGAGAGTTATTTCTCCGTCAGCACTGCAGCACACATCTCTCACAGATAACACAGACAGAAAAACACTATCACGTGAGAGTGCGAGAGGGAGAGGGCCTTCACAGGCAAGCTAATTACGTTGCTTTCATATACTGTATGTAGTGACAGCAAATATGTGGCTCTTTTTGTCTGCATGAGAACCAATCACTTTTATTGAAATGTGTCGCAATTTCCTTTTTTTCCCAATACTGATGGTTCTATTACAAAAGCCATGTACTAACTAGATGAAAGAAAAGGACTGTGGGCAATTTAGCTCCATCTGCACCGTCTTGAGCATCGAATCTAGACACAAGCCACTGCTGTTACTGCTCTTCTTGTTGTCATTATTTGCTGTCATATTATTTGATACAAGCATCAGAGAATTTTGTTTTGTTTGTGTGTTCGAGGCCATGGGTTAATAGGTAACTGAAGCACACAGCAGCTGTTAGTGTAGATGGTGATTTGGGTGTTATGTATGGATTCACATGTTGGGTTTGTTAGATTATTGAGATGACCAGAACAACTTGATAGTCTCTGGTAGGTTTCCAAACACAGAGATCAGCTTTTCCATGGCAGCTTTTCCATGGCAAAACCAGACAATAATACCCATATTACTCCATAATTCTCACCGTTCTTCTCCAGTCCTGAAAACTGCTAAGAGCTTACATTAGATATGAATTTAGCTTAGGCCATTGTGGTGGGCTTCTAAAACCAAAATAACTCCAAAAAATCATATTGTTTTCAGCTGAAGTGTAAAACTGAGCCTTAGGGGAGGTCTTTTATTCTTGCATTGTTTTTTTGATTAGATTTTATTTTTCAAAATTGCACAACACAGAGTGCAGACTTAAGCACACAACTAGAATAACTAAAAGCAATATCCTCTGGAGTGCTGCTTCCTTTGTGTACTTATACCCACCTTCTCCATTATTTCTTGCTCTCTTTCCCATCTCCATGTCGCTTTGTTGAACACCTAAATTAAAACAGGTGAAATATTGAAATCTGTTTTATGAATGATGCTGCTTGTTGCCTTTGATTTGTTCGTGCAATAATGAAACTCTTATCACTCCGTGTGCTATTTGGTTGTGAAATTGCCGCGCCACAAACCTGACACATTAGAAGCCATGATGTGTTTTGGAGGAGATATATGTGCATGTGTGTTGTCATTCTGAGATTGCTTCTTTGAATGCCAGAGAGAACGCAAGAGACCTGCTCAAAAACAAATTACAATAGTAATGTGAGGTTTGTTGAGAAAAACAAAATCAGGTTGCAAACTATACACCCATGTTAGTACAGATTTCTCCTAATATTAGTTATATTGTATGCCTCTGGTGTATAATTATAGTATTTGCAGATCATCAACAATGCAGTTGAAGCGCAAACCTCGTCTATTTCGTCAAGTCTCAGTTTCATTTCACTGTCTTACACCCAAACAGCGCATATTCTCAAGGCGACTGTTTAAAAACCCTGGCAGCTCTCTCATCGAATGTAAAGGAAAACCAAAGATTATGTTCACAAATGTGGAATTAATTGAGTTATCTTCTGTGGGACAGATGATTTTAGAAGTATGTCTGTAAGCTACTGTAAACTGCAGTGATGCAGCGGACTGATAAATGTGTGTGTGCGCGTGTGTGAATGTGTTTGTGTGTCTGTGTCTAAAACAAAGCATAATAGTATTAGCCACACACACAGGCATCAATACAGCATTGATCCTCTGCAGATACAATGAAAAAGAGGATGACAAGTTTGAGAGTTCAATGAGTCATTCCTCGTGGCAGATGGCTACTGAGAAGAGACAGAAAAACTTTAAAGCACGGGATTTGTGACATGATGTCCAGTGCAGTTGTCCTAATCTGCTCTAATAGAATCCTGATTTCTTTCACTTAGAGATGAGAGTCACTATGATAAAGTGCTTAGGCGTCTTCTTGTGGCCATCTCTGATAGGCCAGGACATAATGGAGAGACAAGGTGACTGATTCGTGATTTAAAAGTTTGGGGAGAAGTATCAGACAGGTATAAAGATGGTCTGTGGTTTTAATGACATAGTTACTGTGTCCTCTTTGAGGCCTTTACGGTACAACATAAAGGGACCAGTGAGAATTTTTTGAATGTTTATTTGACCATGTTAGTCAGTTTACAACTGAGACTTGGCTAAATTAAGTTATAGACAATACAGAGGCCATATAATAAAACATAATATCATATATCATTATTATATTATTATTATTACTGTAGTGCTTTGGCAGATATCCTATACAGTCCTTTGGAACCCAAACTTGTTGATGTCATGTCAAATTAAATGTTGATTGGGCATCACCCTGCACTGATGAAAAAATGTCATCTGCTGGGTTACTGAATATTATAATCACAAATGACTAAATATCCTAACTCCCTTTCTCCACATATCTCTAGCATTCTTACTTTACCATACAGTATATCAGGATGAGGGATGAATCAATATTTGAGATACTAAATTATGCATTTATAAGGATGGTGAGCCATTTTGCACTGAGAGCTACTGCATGTATAGCAAGGCCCTTTCACAGGACCTTCAATGGGTTTGTGGAGTCATTGTTGGCCATTACAGTGAAATCAGACCATTTTGAAAATGGGTTTCTATTAGTGACCTTGGTTGAAAGAATCACAGATAATCTACATCTAAACTAATGTATTTTGTCCTCACAAGGACAAAGAATTCTGCTTAGAAACTGGCACCTCCCCAAATAGAGGCATCCTTTCATACACCACTGACACACACACACACACACACACACACACACACAGTGCGATGTCAGTGAACAGTGAAAGGGCAGCAAATCACCCTCTGACACCAGAGACAGAGAGAGAGCCTAGTAACCTTGTAAAAGACAATCGCTGGGGCCACAAATTAAATGAAATGGCTAATAAAATTACTTGGCATACCGTCCACTTAATAAGAAACAGGCATGCCCCAACTTTAATGCTGTTTACCCACCTGGCTACAGTATAACACTGATTTGGCACTATATGTCCAGATTGAAATGGAAAATGACTTGCTAATCTGTTTAGGTATTTGGAGTAATTGGGTCTGGTGCCAGTGAGGGGGATTTCCTTGACTGTTGAAAGTCTCTGCTAGTAGTCCGTTCCCAGCTCCTTGGTATAATTACTCTGACAGAGCTGTGGCCACAGGGCCTGTGAGCAGGGCTGCTTTTTAAACTGTAAATTATGAAGGATTAGCATTTATGAATTTTAAATCAGGACTGTGGTAGGAGACACTAAAGCTGCTTAGTGATTGCAAACGGCAGCGTCTGAGCAGGCGGCTTTACACCCCTTACTCTCCAAGCTGTTCACTGTGTGTGTGTGTGTGTGTGTGTGTGTGTGAAGGAAAGAGTGGGTGCGTTTGCCAACTCATGGGTGCGTCTCCCCTGTCACTCCTTCTCAGGCTGGGGTTCTGTCACACTATGCAGAATATCCAATGGGCGATTATGTTAATGTGGGACTTGATCCATGCTAAATTAT
>OMLI01018209.1:4424-22828 GCA_900302605.1 Rondeletia loricata
GGATAGAATATATAATACATATATATTTGCACATTCAGTATGTACACACACACACACACACACACACACACACACACACACACACATACACACACACATATATACTGAATGTGCATGCACCCATGCATTCTGGAAAACATTTTCTAACTGAATCCACATCGGTGTAATTAACATCCCTCATGGCTGTAGGTAAACAGAATTTCAGATTTCTCAGGCATGAGGTAATGCAGGATTATTGTCCCCCATGAACCCCATGAACGCCACAGGGGATGGATGGATTTAGTGTGGTTTTCTCAGTGGGGATGTGAAGTGTACGGAAGATCTCACAGTACGGCGTGGGACGCCCTGGGATGAGCTGATACACTTCAATCGTTCCCTCTTTGTGCAGTATCGCTCAGATTACCACAGCTTCACACTGCAAATAATCAGCGGCCCTGAACTGAAACAGCTTAATCTCTTCTTACTCACAAATGTCAGTGCGCATTGACAAGATTCTTAAGGATACTTCTTTATTTCTAATCCTCTTTTAAAACAATCACATTTGGAGATGCTTTTCTGTGGAACAACGATGGACAAGCTAATGAAGCCGGGGGAAAAACGCTGCTCCATTGTCAAGTCCAAATGCAATCTCTGCCGCCTCTAATGTGCACATTCTCTATCAGTTGAGCAGCGTTGTGGTTTGTTACCCTCCTCTCTGTGTAAAACGGTTGACCTTGGCTCACATGCCTCCAGGTGGGATCCCTAGCATACTAATGAGGTTTAGTGCAGAGGAATGCTACGCTATGTATTTCTGTGTCAGCTTCCTTGGCTCTGATCTTTATTACTATTCTGTTGCTGCAGTCATATGGTGCAAACTGACACTTTGTTTCATTCACTGCACAGGATAGTATTACAGGAGCTGGCCAGGCAAATGCTGTTGCTGTTGCAAGAAAGGTCCAAGAAAATGAATGAATGAATGAGAAATATCAATGCACTTGTCTGCACTTGTGTTTTGTTACACAGCCGACTTAATATTAGCTGATGGGCTATCGTGTTACAGATCTGCATTCCCTAAATGCATTTATATATTAGATGTTTTAAGCAGCGTATTCTGTTCTATTCTAGTATGCTGCATTTTCTGTCAAACTGAAGCTTTGTTTGAACCTAAATAAACATATCTCCTCCTGTCCTTTGCTCCATGTGTCAATAGGGCGTCTGCATCATGACGACAGCCTTTCTGCACTTCTTCTTCCTGGCATCATTCTGCTGGGTCCTTACAGAGGCTTGGCAGTCCTACATGGCCGTGACAGGGAAGGTTCGGACCAGGCTCATCCGCAAGCGCTTTCTGTGTCTGGGATGGGGTAAGCAGCGTGTTTCCTAAACCTCTTTCCAAGGTTTCTTTCCATGTTACTGTATGTCTTTTCCCTCCACTGTTCTCATCCTCTCTCATTTGCTATCTGTGGAGCGGCTGGATCTTCATCCTGTCTGGTTCTCCGTTGCGATGCGTTTGTTCTCCTTTCAAACTATCTGAGGGTTAGATAAATGGACTGGCCTTGGGCAATGGAGGAGACTGACCGGAGCGGTTCTCCCACAGCAGTTTGCAATGACTTTATGTCTGATAAATAAGGTGTAAGCCAACCATTTGTACTACAGTAGAACCTCATTTATCTCAAACCTGTGGGAATGGGGTTCAGGAGAAAGAAATGTTTGCAGAACTGGCATGTATTGAATGTATATACTAAAGCTTGGTTTAAATATGAAATGTACAAGCATACATATTCTGAAATGCTTTGTAGAGTCTAATGTTTAATCCTTGGTAACTTTAAATGGTTTAAATTGCATGCATCACAGAGAAAACACCAATAACGCTGCACAACAAATTTAATATTTGCTGTATTGCCACACTTTTCACTCATTCTGGGCATTTATTAGACAGGGATGCCTAAGGTTTAGATAATTAAGGTTCTACTGTGTATATATATATGTAAGGATGTGCATTGTATGTTCCTTGTACTTGAATATCACATCATGAAAAAATCAGTTCATGACAATTATACATCAACTGGAAATCTTTAAGTGTATAGACATTTCTGTCAATGAACACATTTCAGACAAACATGCAGTTAAAATGCCAATGTAATCAATACTGGAAAGATTTTAATCTTTTTTTTAAAATTGATAGATATTCTGAGTCCCTACTTACAGACTTCAGAAATGTCTCCTTTAAAAAAATCAGTTTGATTATGAAAGAACCCACACTCATTCTTCTTGTTACCTAGCAACAAACAAGGCTCTCTTAGTCATTGCAGTGCCACTGCTTGCTGAAAAAAGACAAAGGCTGTTCTCCAATGATATAGATGTATGAAAGACCATAAACGACCATCATTTGATGTTTAATAAAATATTGAATTTCTCATGGGATGACAGCAAAAGCTCCACTACATAATATGAAAACAAATTTTCTATACAATGACTTAAAATCTGAATGACCATACTGTAATCCACTATACAGTACCATCTCTATTCATATAGAACACACTAATATTTTCAGAATTTATTTAGAAATGGAGATACAGCACAAGGTGCCTACGGTCTCTCATGTTAGTCTTGCAGCCTGTTTGAAGTGCGGCGTCTTCACCAGGCTGTTGCCTGCGTGGTGATTTATGACGCGCTTGTGTACACTAGGCGCTCTTTACCTCTTCAACACTACAGAGAGGCGCTGGATGACCGCAGGGTCCTCGCCTTGTGCCTCCAGGAAACTGATTGCATCAATAGCACCTGCCTCTGCTGCTCCAAGAGGGAAGGTGTTACTGTAATATTCTGAGCATGCTCTAGCGAGGACAGAATGCAACAATCCATTACGCCAATCCATATTGAGGTGGCATAGAACAAAGATCCCTTCATATGTAAGGGTGGGGAAGGTGGCGGATCCTTTGGTTTTCTCATATGGTTGTCTAGATTCGATGCACTGCTGCCGTTTCGTCAAAGCAGTGTAGTCTGTTTTCTACTGCCACTTAATGCAATATGTTGATTGAAATTCTGTGTGCAGGCTATATTGAAATGCACATAGTTGATAGTACTCTGTCAGAGGGGTTTGTAATCTTCCAACTGTAGCTTCTAATGGAGTGAGTCTAGCTGCACTTCGTTTAATGACTGGAAGGCATGGGAGCTTATTTATTCAGTACGGAACTGGGCTTAAGTTCCCCTCAGTTTTGATAAGCAACTAGAACTGTTCAAATAACTATTGATCTTTTTCTCTTTTAAAGGATTACCAGCCTTAGTGGTTGCTGTTTCAATGGGATTCACAAAAACAAAGGGCTACGGGACACCCCTGTAGTAAGTTGCCTATCCTTTTTGTTTGCTCTTTGATTTACTGTAATTACTCAGTATGCATGCAGTAGGTTCATGGTAATACTTATAATCATGATCAAACACTTCTTCAGCACTATACATATCCTAAACAGTGCCATAAACAAATACCAAATAATGCTGTGAACTTCATTTGTCTGGTAGATGGATTTCTATTAGGTTCCTAGCTAAAATACTGATGCAAAGGGGTTTCTAACCCAACCTGACACGAACCCGATCAAATTTCAAAATAGCGCGGCATGGCCCCAATTTGTAGTTGTATCCCTGCTGGATACTAAATGCATAAACAATGCTTAACATCTCTTTAGCATTTTATGACCCTGTGAAACTTTGGAAATAGAACTACAGCATATGGCACTACTCCCCTAACAATCGAGTTGGGAGTTTACGATTTTCTCCTGCTCTCCCTGCAGCTGTTGGCTGTCTCTGGAAGGCGGGCTCTTGTATGCCTTCGTTGGACCTGCAGCTGCTGTCGTTCTGGTATGTTTCTGTCATCAAAATGTCAAGTTTGAACATTTTCATAGTGAGAAGGAATACAAAGAAGGGATAACCCTTTACTATCCAGGTCAATTATTTAGAGGCAATTTCATGGTAATTACCAGGAAATCTGTAAATTTACAACAAAGAACCATGACATTGTCAGTAATAGATCTGTACAATAAAGTAATATCTATTACTTAGTATTGTATGACAAAGTTCCCCCAGCACTTTGCTCTGTTTAGTATGATGGACACTGTGTTTTCACCACAACCATTGATCTTTCTGTGTGTGAACTACAGTTGTCTGTTTACCCCTAATTAAATGTTAACAAAGCAATATCAGGAGAAATACATCTCAGTTGTCTCCTTCCTGAAGGTGTCATTATGTTGCAAACGCCAAACAACAAAATGTTGCAGTGAAAATGGGGGGAACAAACTATAATTAAAGTGATGAAAGTGTCCCATCAAGCAATGCCCTCTCAATTACCACAATGATGCTCCATGTTCCTGTGAAGTTATAAGCTGGATATGTGTTAGATTTGTTAAAAAATACTCAAGAATGTGATTATGCAAGTCAGTAAGTCTGTCTCAGAGAGACAGAGGACATGGAATATTGAATCCCATGTTCCATCTTCAAACCTCTCTTCTGTCGCGGGATTTGAAATAATTTCAAACATTAAGGAAGTGACAGACCCAGTGTGAACATCAGCCACATGAAAACCTAACCGAGTCTTCGTGTGCTATGGCTTTCATTTGGGCTGAACCTCAGATGAACACAAACCAATCTCTGCAAAAATGACACAGAGGAAACAACCCGCTGCAGTGAGAACGAACAACATACTGCTGTTACCACTTTACTGATACTGTAACATCAGAATCATACAGTACAACTGTTTCAAAGTGACAAAGCTTGTTAAATAAAAGGTTACCAAAAAGTATTTCTATAAATACTTAATGTGCTCTATTCTCTCATCTAGAGGGATTTGATATAGATTATAATGTTATAAGAGTTTTCTACCCAGCCTCATCTGCCTCAGTTTTCCATTAGAGTGGGCACTGCTAGTGATTCTTGTCAGGCAGATCCTTCCTTAAAGCTGGGGTAGGCAACTTTGGAGAAATGAGCAAGAATTTGAAAGTATACAACAAATCAGCATAGATTATCCATTGCGGTTACTCATTGTGATACAAATTGGTCAAAGCGAGTTTCACTCTACACTGGAGAGAGAGCGCCGTCTCGGGCAAACTTGATAAATTCCAAACCTTTTATGCAAAACACAGCTCTGCTAGCTCAGTCTAGTTGTTACTGCAGTATTCGCCAGCAAAAAAATATTTTTTTGTCACACAGATTAGCTACCGCAGTTGCAAAGCCGTAGCTACATAACACCAGTTGACTGACTGAGCTGAATGTCCTGATGAACAGGTCTTGTGCTGTGGGGAAAATAACGTGCTTCCTTACACAAGTTTATTCCAGTCCCAGTACTCAGTTTGGATTATGGCTGTTTCACGGTATCTCTTCTGTGGATATATTTGTTTTCTCTCTGCAGTTTGGTCAGGACGGTCAGATCTAGACTGAACAATATGCACATGTGATTGACAGGCAGGTAGGGACGCTTCCTTGCAGAGCGCTGTCCTGATTGGTTGTTAAGATTTAGGCACCCTGAGATTTTGGAGTGGCTGATTACAGGGCCTGGGACAGTCACACAGACCGGATTTGTTTCTCAGAGCATTTGATTTATTGATAGCTGTCGGGATGTAAAGAGAATTTCACCAAATATTACCAAAACGGTTCTAAAGAAATGGCCTACCCCAGCTTTAAGGCTGTTGTGCTGGGCTGAGTGTGCAGGGCGTGCCTCATCCATTGGCTGAAATGTCACAGCGATGAGCAAACAATACAAAGCTAGAGGTCAGATGGAAAATCGAGGAAAAAAGTGCCTGCAAGCTAATGACATCAATCATTTATTCCCTATGGAGGATGTCTCACTGTCACATCCAATAATACATTTAACATTTGTTTTGAAATAAGCTTGTTGCAGTTGATACATTGAAAAACTAATACTCCTGTATTCCTCCCTACTGATAGGTCAACATGGTGATTGGTATCCTGGTGTTTAATAAGCTAGTGTCCAGAGATGGCATACTGGAGAAGAAGCTGAAGCATCGAGCAGGGTATGACAGCACATTCTCGTTAGTACCTCTGTTTTTCTTATCACTAAGATTCCCACTTATAACCTCACAGTAAAAATATACATATATATATCGTTAGATTATTTTTTTTTCCATATGGAGATTTAGACCCCCTTTTCTTGCTGTTGAGAGGAAATTAGAAGCATAAACATAAAGAGGTCATATCTCTCTCGGGAGCGACATTGCATCGTATTTCTTTGGCAGAATCAGTCCAAGATGAAAATCCTTGAAACGCCCACATACTGGCTCTTTCTGCTGTGCGTAATATGGCGGGGGAAATGTAAAGTCAGGGTAGTGGTGTTAGAGTTGTTTGTCATGTTGTTGTTTCTATGTCCCACAGACAGATGACTGAGCCGCATACAGGATTAACTCTCAAGTGTGCCAAATGTGGTGTTGTATCAACAACTGCTTTATCAGCAACTACAGCTAGCAATGCGATGTAAGTGCCTATCAGTGTCTCCGAATCAATAAGATGACGCTACAGGGAGTCTATGCATGTACAGCGTGTCCACCTCTACAATTTAGGCTGACTCTCAGACCACTGCAGCATAAGCTGATGTCCCAATTCCATCCACAGCCAGAGTACATTCGACTTCGAGTTTCATAGAGGAATAGCTTATACTGTACCTCATAAAGACGTGCGATTTCACATGCTCATAGAGCATTTGTCAGAGAAATGATGGCTTGTATTCCCCTACCCTAAGTTCTTCAAATATGAATCATGCATGCTACAATGCTGCTGGTATTATGGAGTGAAAAGGCCATGATGGGGATGATGTGTATTGGTTGGCGGTATTATATTATTCATAACCATTTACCTGCTTTTATTTCTTCTGCTTTTATCCCTCTCTCCCTTCATATCTGTCTCTCTCGTAGGGCGTCCCTGTGGAGTTCCTGTGTTGTCCTACCTCTGCTGGCGTTGACCTGGATGTCTGCAGTGCTGGCCATGACAGACAAGCGCTCCATCCTCTTTCAGATCCTGTTCGCTGTCTTTGACTCGCTGCAGGGTTTTGTCATTGTGATGGTGCACTGTATCCTTAGGAGAGAGGTAGAGGATGGTTTTAATTCTGTACTCATCCTGTACTCATTCACTCACCCTCTTTCTTTCAACCATAATATTTGTTTACTTAACTTGGAGATTCATCGGTCTAACCCTTTATTAGAAATATTACTCAATCACAGATTAAATCCCAGATGGTTTAATCATGTGCTTATCCATTTAGTATTATAATAACCAATTGAACTTGTTCCTAATCTTAATCAACGAGGACACTTGACAAAGCTCCTAATAACACAATGTGCAATGATGAACTTTTTTCAGCGTGCATGTCTTATTTTGTCTAAACCATCAGTGATATGCAGCATTGTCCACGTGGTGAAAGACTGATTCTCCCTGTCTTTAGGTACAAGATGCTTTCAGATGTCGGCTCAGAAACTGCCAAGACCCAATCAATGCTGATGCAACAGGAACCTTCCCTAATGGGCATGCTCAGATAATGGTAGGCACAGTTATCCCCAGTTATCTGTAACCATTAGATCCTCTTTCATTTAAGCAGACCCAGTATTCCCTGGTTATTTATGATACACATGCATACCTCCTTGCTCTCCATTGACCTTCATTTAACTTGTGCTCTTGATGCAAATGTTTTTTTCATTCTTTATTATTCCGTTTAATGTGGCCTTCCAGATAATGCCTTGGTAAAACAATGCAATTACATGCAGGGTAGACACTCTGATAAATTATATCAGTTCTCTTTGGCTTTTCTATTTCTGTTTGATTTAACTTCCTGTTCATGTTTGCCATGTATCCTTCTCATTTCCCATGCCTCTCGCAGGGTAATAGAGGACTGTTCTCTGACTGACCTTTGAAATGGGACACCAATCTTCATCTAGCACAACGCCACTGGCACATCATAGCAATGATCTGCCATTAGTATTCTAATATTCCTCAGATTGAAATAGTTTTCACAGTAACAGAATGGTGTCAGGGCCCCCTGGTTCAATACAGTCATTAGCAGCAAGCAGAAAATGCTTTCCGGCTGCTGTTGTTACTGCTGCAATTACAGTTTTTACATTGATGTTTCATTAATATATTGTTAGAATGAAGCAGAGAAAAGCTAGACTGTTAGCTTTGCATGTTCCCAGTGAAGCACTGTGTACTGTATATACAGTATACAAACAGTATAGAATAATTTTTAGGATTGTTTGTTATTTACAGCAGTACTGACCATTTGACTGCCTTTTACCTACAGACCGACTTCGAGAAAGACGTGGATATCGCCTGCCGATCAGGTAAGGAACAGACAGTCTCCTGCTAACAAAGTTTCTATTGCTTTGCCTTTAAAAGCCCAAAAGAGGTAACACAGTAAGAAATAGCTCAGGTTACATAACAACCAAGTTATGTTTTTTTTCACAGTTATCAAAACACTGAATTTCATTTGAGAACAGAACATCAGTACAAAGAGAGCTGTTGGATATTCACTTTATTCTTTGGATATACCACATTGTTGAAATTGAAATGTAAGTGAAAATGATTCAAACAGGAGTGGGTCCTGTCCTGGAAAAGATTGCCATAAATGTGAATAACAATAGCTTTTTCCATCATCTACCGGTGGTGCTTTGTCATGATGTTTTTTCATTAACATGTGTATAAGAGCTATGTGCCTGATTCTGTATGGGTCATTTCTGATGGATTCTCCTCCTTGGTAATCATAAGGTTGGGTGCACCATCTTTTTTTATTTGTTAAATCGTAGAAACGGGAAAGTAATGTTCGTTTGGGTGATTCCTTCATCTAGTTCTTCTGTACCTTTGAGCCACATTAATTATTGATATATGAGTCCATGATTTAATCAAAGTAAGGTGAAGAAATGCTTGACATAAGAGCTCCGAAGAGATTGTGCTGTCTCAGTGACAAGAAAATTACCCAGTGCAATCTACATGAGCAGCTGTTAATGCATATAAGTAATGGTGGCAAGTTGCACCAGTCTGGAGCCTTGTCCCTTTCTAATCCCTTCCAAACTACTGAAGAGAACAGTCTGAATGGATCTGCTGGGAGTAACCAAGATGACCATTATTCAGAGCTCTCAGAAACACAGCTTGTTAGAGCTGAGGCTCTCTAACAAGGCTGTCTGACCATAATGCTCCATTACTAATGCAGTGGAAACACCCAATACAAAAAGGTAGAGCAGACAGGTGTCATTCATAAATCATGGCCAGATTCAGACTGAAATAGAGCTGCAGTCCTAGAGATGCACTTAACAGATTACTCTCTGGGCTCACTTAGTCGGTTGCTTAAAAATAGGGATTATTGTCAATCCCAACAAAAGGAATATTTTGCAGCCTCACACTCTACAGTATATAACAGTAATCCATTTGATCAAAAGCCCTCTTCATTATGAATACTAGTTCCCTTGACCAATAGACACTGTTGTCTCTCCTTCCCACTCTATACAGTAAATTAGGTTGAAACAAAAAGGCTATTATTAGATCTGATTTGTTGTCCTTGTAATCTCCTTGCAGGCCTTTTGTGAATAGACAAGGTAATCCCCACTGATTCACGAGGCAAAGATTCAAATGCCCAGTGGTGGAGGGCAGGGTGTACTTATAACCAGAAGGTGTTTCCTGGTTGAATATTCGGGTTTTTACAAGGCGATCATTACCAAGTTAAGACAAGTAAACATGTTGTCCACCACGAATGATGCAGGCACCCCTTGGGCCAATCAGTAACAAGTAAACACATGTTGTAGGGCCCCCATTTAGGCAAATCAGTGTAATTTTGAAAATGCATCATTCAATCATCAATAAAATAAATATCTTGTTGTTTTTTGGGGGCGTAAATTGTCAGATAGCTGTGTGGTATGACAGCTAGTATGAGCTAAAAAGGTGAAAAAGTAATATTTCATTTCGGTGTGACTTTATTTACTGTTAAATCCCCCAGAGTCACCTGTGTCTGCTGCTGGTTCTTACTCACACAATTGTGTCCCTTCCATCTAGGTGTAATATTATACTCACTGCATATTTACAGTTATTTGTCCTGTCATTTCAGTTGTATCTATACAGTACAAAATCCTTTGAGAATTGTCCCTTCAAACTAGGTGCATATTGATTTGAATTCTCTTGCTCTTATTCTCATTGTGGAGTATTTCTTACTAATCCTTGCATCACTCTGCCCTGCAGCTCTCCACAAAGACATGGGCTCTTGTCGCGCCGCCACTATAACAGGCACCCTCTCACGCATTTCCCTCAACGACGAGGAGGATGAGAAGGCCCCTGAGGGCCTCAACTACTCCACGTTGCCTGGCAACATCATCTCCAAAGTGATCATCCAGCAGCCTTCAGCTCTGCACATGCCTATGGGAGTGGGTGACCTGGGAGAGCAGTGCATGGTTGACAGCAACGCTGACATGCGCCGCACTGTTTACCTGTGCACTGATGATGCCATGCGCCAGAGCGACCAAGACATGGGCCATGACATGGAGGGCCACTCAGCACAGGGCCAGATGATGGAGACAGACTACATAGTCATGCCTCGGGCCTCTGCGGCGGCAGTGTCGGGGTCGGGTAACATGCCCACCCTCCTGAAAGAGGACAGCAAGATGAACATCACTATGGATACGCTGCCGCACGAGAGGCTGATGCATTACAAGATGAGTCCTGACTTCAATATCGGCCCGTCAGGCATGGACCACATGAATGTGAACCTGGAGCAGCACTATCCTAGCGCTCCAGAGCACATGCAGAGCCTGCCCTTTGAACCTCGCACGGCTGTTAAGAACTTCCTGGCCGAGATGGAGGAGAATACAGGGCTTTCAAGGAGCGAGACAGGGTCCACAATATCTATGAGCTCCTTAGAGGTACATATGCTCAGGTGTATGAAGCTCAGAGGATTCAGAGCTACGTTCTATACTGTACCACGCTGTTAAAAATATACGTATGTAGTACGTACATATCTTACTAAATTGATGATTGAAAATCTAATAGCTTCATGTTTTGTTTTTACAGAGAAGAAAGTCACGATATTCCGATCTGGACTTTGAGGTACGTAAACTATTGTTGCTGTTTTTTAAGTATATGCATCTAGCTTTTTTACTCAAAGAAAGGCCATTTTTTTGCAGTTGTGTTTGTCATTTGATTTACTGTTACTTTTTGTGGCACGTAAGCTTATTGGAGTTACACAGCCTTGACTCAACAAGACTTATTGATATGCTGTGTAGTTAAGGTAAAAGTAAGGCTGTCAACTGACAAACAGGGCAGCAGTTCTCATCTACATGTTGTCCTTCTCCATCTCCTACATCCATTAGCTATGTATTAATTTCCTAAATGTATGCTTTTAAAGTCATTTGCACATTTCACATCTGATTTTACCACTGGTTTCAACAATGATTATAATGGCTTGCAAACCAAGGAAATAAGACATAATCAATCCCCCTTTGACAGGTTTCAGCATTTCCTTTGCATTGTTTAAACAGGCTTTACTGCATATATAATATACAAACTTACAAAGTAAAGGAAACGTGTAAAATGAAGGGTTCTGGCAGCTGTTAAGGGGCGGGGTGCATTTTCTTAGCTTGGTCCACGCACCACTTTAGAGTGCAAGGTTTGGGCCGGGGTTTGACTATAACACCTGAAACAAGATTTCCCTTACATCAACAAAATTGAAATGAAGGAAATTGTCATGGAAGAATAAATACTGAATCCAGACACTCTAGCCAATGCAAATAGTTCTGGAGGCTCGCAGTGTCCCAACAACCTAGTTGAACACATTATGTTGGTGTTTCCTTTATTTTGGCAGTTACTCGTATATATGCAGAGACAAATTGATTTGTTTCAAACCTGGCCTAAAAGTAAACTGCCATGACACACTAACAAATTGAGTTGGAGGGGGTGGAGAGGAAGATGCATTTCCATTATTGGCTTTCAATACCAAAAAAAACAAAACCTTGCCATTGCAGAAAGTCATGCACACCAGGAAAAGACACATGGAGCTGTTCCAGGAACTGAATCAGAAATTTCAAACCCTGGACCGATTTCGAGACATACCAAATATGGGCAGCATGGTGAGTAACAGGAAACCAGGCGGGTGGCTGTCAGCCAATTAGAGAGAACGACATCCAAATACCCTGTTTGTATATCCGGTGCAGGACACATAATGTGTGATTGTGCAAATGAGCAGTTATCTGGCTAATGTGTTCATGTGGAAGTGAAGCCTCCTATACCTCGTGGGCTTGCCAACAGCTGGCAGGGGGCGAGTGTGGGGGCTGGCCCCTCAGCACTGAAGCCTTTTCTCCACAAGGCCAGTCTTAGGGAAGGAGGACCTTTGCTAATCCAGTTTCAATAGAGTGCATCCATTCCAATGCAAGGCCATGAATGCACTTTTATTTACATGCATATTTATCTACTCGGCAATCCCATCATAATTCCATTAATGCATGGCAGATTATTTAGTGTAAGTGTGTATGGGGATTCTTTTCTTGTAACTTCTTTTGTCACACTGGATATAGAAGTCATGTTCTAATGTGACTTAATTCTTCCTGACCCTGCTGCAAATAAAAGTCCAATCATCCGTCTCCACACCTGGCTGGAGCTGTAGACAATGGGGATGTCAAGCTTTATCCATCTCTCTCGGACAAGCGACAATGTTTTCTGTATTGAATGTAACAAATAGAAATTGGGCTGGTGACCAAACAGAGCCACACTATTGTATAGACACTGTCAGCTACACAGCAGCCTTTTGGCAGCGTGTAATCCTTTTTCACTCACATTTCAATCACCCCCACAGCACAAAGTAATTTGTCGCCTGTTGCTAAGTTACCACTGCAAGGACTTTTGTATAGAAAACGATAACTACATCCTCACTCCCCCTTTTCCTTTTTTCCCCTAATGAATCTACTGCAGAGCTGACTGCAGACATTAGTAACCATTTTATATTCTCCGACTGGGAGCAGCTTATCTCCCTTATTTGCTATAGAGTCTTTGGGACTGTCAGTGAGAGCACATTCAGATGAACGGCTCACAGATGAAGCCCATATAATCTACCGGAGTTTCTGGACTTGGGGAAGGCACAGTCCACTATGACTCCATGACAACAGTGTAACCATGTTCACATTTAACACACTACCATTATCTTTTCTTATTTGATGCTTTTCACGGCATTATATACCATTAGTTTCCATTAGCAATGGTTAGGAATTGATGTAGTACCCTTGATGTAGTGCCTTTACAGGGCAAGTCATGTTTTTTGAAAATAAAAATCTGAGTTTAGCTCTAGAAGATGTCATGCGACTAATATCACCCCCCCTGGGCCATGTTCACAGGACAAGGCAATGCCAAACAAGAACCCATGGGAGAGCTACAATCCAGCCTGTGAGTACCAGAATTACGCCACTATGAATGTACTAGAATCTGACACCAAGGACTCACTGGAGATGACACCTGCAGAGTGGGAGAAGTGTGTCAACTTGCCCTTAGACGTCCAAGAGGGAGACTTCCAAACGGAGGTCTAAAGGTGGAAAACTAAGAAATGCAAACTAGGAAAGGAGGAGAGAGGATGTATTTTGCACTGAAAAAAGCGACAGACTTTTCTAACAGCCTTGGCATACATATCTGGATAATACGAGTGTGGCAGGGACATTATGTGCCAATACAATATAAGGACTGAGGAGAGGGAAAAAAGAAAAAAAAAGGGAAAAAAACATCAGTGTTACTTTTTGTATTCTCACTAGTGTACTTAGTGTGGGGCAGCCTGGTGTACAATATTTACCATCATGTGTTTCAAAATATCTGTTGAGGAATTGGCTAAAAAAGGTAATCTCTCTTGATGAAACCTCAAAAAGCAAATGACATGCCATGTCGTCCCAGCTTCATTGGGTCTAGTTTTGATTTCATAAAACTGGACCCGGGAGCACAATGTATATATTTATGCAGGTTTTTAAAAAGTTTATAACAGTCTGTTTGGCCATTACTACACTTTTTACTTTATAATATAAAACATGGGAGGCAAAGAGGATTTTTTCTGTCATATTAAAATGAATGTTTGTCAAGCTACATTCTTCATTGCTTTAAATGCAATAAAGATAATACTCACTTTTATATAAATAATATATTTCACAACTTTAATACTGCAGAATCTGCTTGAAGGATCCCAGCAAGCTCTCTCATCTGCAGCTCTGTATAAAATATTTAAAAACAAAATGTTGTATGGTGTAAATAAACTTTTGTCTACATATGTTTTACTTGTGCCAATTTATTTTAATGAGAAAAAATGCCAACCTGATCAAAAGTTATAGCGAGAAATGTTAACATTTGAAAAGGAATGTAAATAAAAGAGGAAATATGTTCGTACTGCTTCAGAGGTTGTGTCAAGTTTATGTGGTTTGTTGGTTGTGAAATTCATTCCTCACTGTGCTTGGGCATGTTACTGAGTATGAAATTAGCGCTAACCCTACCTGAGTATTAAGGATGAAAATTAGACCTCACTGCATCTGGTCTAAGATTAACTACACATGATTAACTGGGTGCCATTTCTCTGAAATACTAGCATGAAGATTGCTTGGTTATTTGTGAAATACCATACAGTAGGCCTACTGTTCAGTATAGTACAGAATGGTTTATCCCAAATGTTTCAACTAATTACTGTCCTGTACCCCACATGCCGCTGTTCGGCTCCAGGTTAGAAACTAGTCCTTCCTTCTATGATTTATGCTGCAGGCCTGAGGCGGTCTGCAGCTAGTGAGCTGCCTGGCTCCCCTCACAAATCCAGCCCTGGATCTGATTTCTGACTTTGGTGGCTAACGCTCAAACTCTAATGGGTTTTGTGCCTGTGCTGTGCATCCAGAAGGTTAACCGGATAAGATCAGTCAAGATTTTGCTGGGGAGACAGGGGCAGACGGAGCAGAAATGGGCAGGTCTGAGGGCTTATGGGAAATCTTGTTTGTTCTGTCTGGTGGTCTGCAGTGTGGCCGGCTAAGCATCAGAGTGTGTCCCCCCTCTGGGGAGCAATGGACCGCCCAGCAGGAGTAGAGGAAGAGAAGGAAAGAAAGGAGGAGGAGGTGTGACTTGGATCTGCACCATAGAGAGAGCACCAGTCAAGAGTGACGACGATAAGAGAAAAAGGGGGAGGCAGGGAAGAAACAGACAATAAAAATAAGTTTCATTAGGCTCTGTCATGCTGTGTGACATAACATAGTTTGGGGTGAAAATGTGTAGGGTGCTGTCTAGACATTTAGCATCAGAATTCACAGGACTACCATCCATAATTAAGTTAGTTATAGCTGGCTGCCTGTTAGAGAGCTGATGTTTTCTTTAAAGTGTGGTGCCCTCTGTTGAAACACTGTCACCTCACCACTGGCTTTGTTTACATGGTGATTTACTGGATTGAAGATATTTTTTTCACCCTGAAATGTATTGTCTGACCCTTTAATACCTGGACTGACCGCACGTAAAAGATAAACATGAGTTTCACATGTATTTTGAGGCTGTAAAATGTTTGTTTACATGTGTTTATAAAATGCACCTGCATTTTCAGTTATGATGGGTTATGAGAGCTTCAAAAATCTATCAGCTTTTCAATCAGTCCCACCAGCCTCTGCCAAAACAGTCTTCTAGCATCGTCCACTGAGCAGCTCGGGATTAAATGCCTTGCTTAAGGGCACCTCAGTGGTAGCTGTCAAGGGACCATCGTGGAAACCCTTGAGCACACACTTCACTGACTAATGGTTTGCTATTTACCAAATCACCCAACCACAGTGGACCCAGGATTTACTAGCCGCTCTCAGGGGACACTGGTACCTCTAGTACGGATTTCATTTGGTATTTTTAACAACTTCAGATGTCAGAGTAGCATAGTGTTGATATATTGAAAAATATACAGCTTTTCTCTTTGTACGTATGTTTTGTCTATTCGAACATTACTGTTTGGCTGACTCAAAAAAGACATTTGTTGTCAGATGGTTCAAGTACAGATTGTACATTTTAGGATCTAGATCAAGCAGCCATGCCTGAAATAAACAAGGTCTTACTTTGGGAGCCACAGATGAAATGTGCTATTTAATGCACTTGTTTAATTTATGGGTGTTTACTGCCCTAGTTTTATAGCAGTCATGTGCTGTTGTTGTAATATTTATTTTTCAAAATTGGAAGCATTTGCTCAGTAAATATATGACTGACAGCCTTTTTTAGTTTAAGTTTAAGCACCTCCAGAGATAATTTATGCAGATGTATATGACCTATTCAAAAGAGAAGCTCTTGATGTCCTTGTCAGGGTGCTGCTGTGGGTGAACGATGTCACCGTCAGAGGAGTGTGCCATGTACTTATTATTATACTTATTTATTATTATAAACTCTACTGTACAAACATTTTTAAATCCTTAGGTCAGTTTTAAGTTGGTGTTCATCTAATACTTTTGCCATTTGTACCATCTCTCCCATCTTTCCTTTCACTCTCCACCTAAGTGAGTCCAGATACATTTGATCATTATAAAGGAGAGAAAAGATCAAGCAAAAATCTGCAGAAAATGATTTGGAAACCCTCTAAGCTAATAGTTTGGTGACCTGTGTCTAATACTTTAGCGCACTGACCAAATAGTCTTGTCAGTCATCAGTTGGTCCCCCACTTGTCCCCAGAATTTTAATGGATATAAGCAGGTTTGGCCGTTTTGCTGGTAAATGATATTAGATACAGGGACTTCGCCATAGCTTAGGGTTTAGTGAATTGACGCCGCTGACTGCATACATCAGAAATGCCCTAAAGAGAGTGTGTTAAAGAACTTGTGTAAGGGAGAGAGAACGTGACAGAATTCACTTCATGAGTAAGTACTGAATTCATTAATTGAACAGTATTTCACACTTCACAATCATTTAACTGTGATTCGTATATTTAGAATTGTATCCATAAATTGAAGGTTGGACACTGTAAATATGTCTGACCCGAAGTTCACACAGGGCTCTGTGGAAGGCAGCATTATTTGGTTGTTGGTAAATGGAGCTTGGACATGCTGACAAGCCTGCTGAACAAGTCTTCATTTGGGAGTGACTGGCAGATCCCACAGGCCCATAAGAGCCGAGAGGTTAACCTGCTTAGGGGGAGCAAACACTGAATCAACAGAACCGCATTGATCCCCCCTCACTTTCCTCCCTGGAGGCAGACTGAAGGGTAAGGCAAACAATGTTCGTGTATCAAGAGCCTGTCAGAAGAGTGAAGCCCAGAGGAAACACTTAAGGCCGCCCGGAAATCACAGAAACTATCCCAGTAAATGTCGTGGAGGACACACTGTAATGGAACGAGTAAATGCTCAATGTTCAATGGTATACAGCACCAGTTATTTTTCATTTCTGTCCTTGCACTGTATTATTTACCATCATTATTATGCAGCGAGACACAAGTTCACTGTGATCTGGAGTAAAACACGATTCAGCCTCCAGCAAGTGCATTCTTTTTACACACTGAAAGCTAACTTGGGATCAGCGTCTACTCACACATCTTACATACAGTAGGTGAAAATGGAAAATTTCCATATCAGAATTTAGGTTCAATTCTAACTCGGAAAACAGTTCCCAAACAAATAGTTTTCACCAGAATGACAAATTACAATGATATAAAAAAACTTTGTCAAAAACTTACATCTCTGCAATAAAGTAGTCCCACCTGGAGGCATAGGGAGTTATATGTTGCTGACAAGGCAATAGATTGAGTAGTTTTGGGGATAATTGCAAAGTGATTGATAGCCATTGGAAATGAGGAAAACACTCAGAAACCCTCAATGACCCTGAGAGATTGGAAGACTATAGTTACCATGTACTGTACACTGCTCAAAAAAATAAAGGGAACACATAATCATTACAATGTAACTCCAGGTCAATCACACTTCTGGGATATCAACCTGTCCAGTTAGGAAGCAACACTGATTGTGAATCAATTTCACCTGCTGTTGTGCAAATGGAACAGACAACAGGTGGAAATGAGAGGCAATTAGCAAGACAACCCCTATAAAGGAATGGTTCTGCAGGTGGTGGCCACAGACCATTTCCCTGTCCTCATCCTTTCTGGCTGATTTTTGGTTACTTTAGCATTTTGCCAGTGCCCTCACCACTAGAGGTAGCATGAGGCAGTGTCTGCAACCCACAGAAGTTGCTCAGGTAGTGCAGCTCATCCAGGATGGCACATCAATGCGCGCTGTGGCAAGAAGGTTTGCTGTGTCTCCCAGCACAGTGTCAAGAGCATGGAGGAGATACCAGGAGACAGGCCAGTACACCAGGAGACGTGGAGGGGGCCGTAGGAGGACAACAACCCAGCAGCAGGACCGCTATCTGGTCCTTTGTGCAAGGAGGAACAGGAGGAGCACTGCCAGAGCCCTACAAAACGACCTCCAGCAGGCCACTAATGTGCATGTTTCTGC